>JAOPFK010000342.1:42500-67284 GCA_026122265.1 Ammodytes dubius
CGAGTTTCAAAACAAATTCAAAGGAAAAAAACAACAATACATACAAAATATTCAATGCAAATACATCAAATAGGCTACACAACAACAGATGAAGAAAAAAAAAACTATTTTAAACATTTACACAGGTGGTGAAGGAGTGGCAGCAGTTTTAAATTTAAATGAAAGAATTACAAAAATGCTCATTGTTTAATTTTAAGAAAACTTTAAAAAAAAAATATTTTATGAAAACTTGAACGTTTTGACCCCTGACTTACCTCTTTCTAATTTGTTTTCTTCCAGCTTTTAATGTATTTTCACGGTGGAGGCTAATAATGTATTTAATCGATTTACTTTATGTGTTCCTGCATCCACACTATTCGCACTTTACTTTTAGTATTACTACCATGTAATCCCTGGTCATATGATCAAATTCCTTCGTGATTTTTCTCTACTTATGACATCTATTTGCAGTATGTCCGTCCTGGGAGAGGGATCCCTTACTCTGTCGACTCTCCCTGAGATTTCTTCAATTTTTTTTGATCCCGGGTAAAGGGTTTTTTACTGGGAGTTTTTTCTCAGCCGAGCTAAGGGTGTAAGGGCAGGGTGTCATATTGTATCATATATCATATTGTATGAAATGGTAAAGCACACTGAGACAAATGTATTTGTGATTTTTGGGCTATACAAATAAAACTGATTTTGATTTGATTTTATGTGTTTGTGCTTCTCTGTTTGTCAAATATTCCTTTTCTAAGATGTTTTGTATTGCGTGTATATATAATAGAAACAATGTATACGAATAGCCTGTTTCGGCTGGAACCTTTATTATACTATCTATGGCTGGAACACAGTAAAGTAAATAGCCGACAGGGGGCGGACGCTATTTAAAACCTACTGACGCCCCGCTTTTATTCTGAAGGAGTCAGACCAGAAAGTGCTATTGTTGTTGGCGGCGCGCTAGCTAGCAGAGGCTAACAGTAGCTACAGTTTATGGCGCAAACACGGCGAAATGTCTTCGTAACGGACCAATAAAACACATTTAAATGATCGCTATGGCGGCGGACATCGGGCTGGCGGTGAGATATTAACTCTTATTATTCGCCGTTAGCTGTTTTTTCTACGGCTTTGTTGCTTAATTTTAGGCCGAAATTCGCCACACACCCGATACGCACACCACACACTGCGCATGCTCCGTATGAATGGAGCGTTTGTTAATGTTGTTTAGCTTAGCACGTTAGCTGCGGTCAATGTTATTATTATTTTTTTAGGTATAACAGCTCATAAAGAACATTTAGCTTTTAGCGATTCACTTAAAAGAATGACTCAACTACTGTTGGTGCGTTTACAATGCCAGAAACGAGCCCACATAAGAAAACAGTTCACTTACAAATGTGTTTAAAAAAAATTTGAGTTCACTATCCTTATCCCTATCTCTAATACTAACCTTACTAGTTTGAAGATAACAGTGACGGGTAGGCCAAGATAGTAGGACACGATATTTATCCAGATATCTCACCGAAAGAAAGACAAAGAAGTGACATTTAAGATATTACAACCATAATCCTTATATTGTCATTGTAAAGTGTAGGCTACCATAACATTTAGCAGCAGATCCTCAGTGTGCTCAATATCCCCTGCGCTCCAATCCCCACACTTCCTCCCTACTATTTAGTATGCCAGGAAAAGATTTTAGGATGGCCCAGTACATGCAGGTCAATTGTAGTATGCTAAAAACAAAAACAAACAGCGTAAACAGGGGCGCTGCCAGGGATTCTTTTTGTAGTAGACATCCGGGTATTTCTAACCATCCTAAATCTGTTTCTTTACCTAAACTAAATAGTAGAAAGTATGGGGGATGGAACACAGGGAGTGTGTTAATTGACTATTGTTTGGTTGTGTGTTGCAGCGTGGTGGCGAGCGGCAGATGAAGAAATCTGTCCTCTTCAGTCTAAATGTCTTGCGGACAGACAGAGAGACAGACAGACGGACAGACAGACGGACAGACAGAGAGACAGACAGACGGACAGACAGAGAGACAGACAGACGGACAGACAGAAGAGACAGACAGACGGACAGACAGAGAGACAGGCAGAGGAAGACAGACAGGCAGACCGACAGAGAGACAGACAGAGGGTGACATCACCACCAGGCAGTGAGTCACATGACAAACAGGAAAGTAGAGCTCACCCCGGTCGCCATGGAGTCCAGCGATGACGAGCTGGGCCGGGATGGACAACGACCTGGACAGGAAGTCAAGACAGCACAACCTGACGTCTGAGAACGTCAGGGCCATCCTGCACGTAAGATACAACCCCTAACCCCTAACCCTACCCTAATACTGTAACACAGACAGACAGGGCCATACTGCACGTAAGATTACAACCCTAACCCTAACCCTGACCCCTCTCCTGCACGTAGATACAACCCCTAACCCCTAACCCTAACCCTAACCCCTAATACTGCACGTAAGATACAACCCCTAACCCTAACCCTGACCCCTGACCCCTAACCCCCAATACTGCACGTAAGATACAACCCCTAACCCTAAACACTGACCCCATAACCCTAACCCCCATACTGCACGTAAGATACAACCCCTAACCCTAACCCCCAATACTGCACGTAAGATACAACCCCTAACCCTAACCCTGACCCCCAATACTGCACGTAAGATTAAACCCTAACCCTAACCCCCAATACTGCACGTAAGATTACAACCCCTAACCCTAACCCCCAATACTGCACGTAAGACAGGACAGACAGGCAGGGCCATACTGCACGTAAGACACAACCCTAACCCTAACCCTAACCCCCAATAGACAGACAGACAGGGCCATCCTGCACGTAAGATACAACCCCTAACCCCCAATACAGACAGACAGACAGGGCCATCCTGCACGTAAGACACAACCCCTAACCCCCAATAGACAGACAGGCAGGGCCATACTGCACGTAAGACACAACCCCTAACCCTAACCCCCCAATACTGCACGTAAGATACAACCCTAACCCTAACCCTGACCCCCAATACTGCAGTAAGATACAACCCCTAACCCTAACCCTGACCCCAATAATGCACGTAAGATACAACCCCTAACCCTAACCCCCCAATACTGCACGTAAGATACAACCCCTAAACCCTAACCCCCAATATGCACGTAAAGACAGACAGACAGGCAGGGCCATACTGCACGTAAGACACAACCCCAACCCTAACCCTAACCCCCAATAGACAGACAGACAGGGCCATCACTGCACGTAAGATACAACCCCTAACCCCCAATACAGAAGGCTGGGGCCCAAAACCTGAAAAGTTTAAGAAAAAAACCCAAAACCCAAAAACCCCCCAAATTTCACGAAAAAAAAGCAGGCGGGGGCCCTTTTTTTGCAGTAAAAACAACCAAAACCCCAAAAACCCAACCCCCAATATTGCACGTAAGACACAACCGGCCCCCAAACCCCCCCTACGGGGGAGGGCCATACTGACGTAAAGAAAAAGGGAAAAGGGCCCCCATGCACGTAAGACGGGGCGGGGGAAAAGGGGCGGGGCAGGAGGGGCCATACGGCACGAAGACAGACGGGGCGGGGGCCCAAAATTTTTGCACGTAAGCAGCGGGGAAAAAAAAACAGGGCCATTTACTGCACTTTTTTTAAAAAAAAAACAGAAAGGGGGGGGGGCCTACCCGGGGGGGGGTTTAAAATTTTCCCCAAAAAAACCCCCAAATTTTTTTCCCCCTTTTTTAAAAAAACCTTTTTTCTTCACCCGTTGGAATATGAAGGTGTTTTGGGGAAATTTTTAAAACCCCATGCAGAAAAATAAATGTGAAAAAAACTTTAGAAATCGGTTTTTTCCCAGGGGAAAAGGGGAAAGAAAAAAGGGGAAAAAGGGGGGTTTTTTTTTTTTTTTTTTAAACCCCACCTTTTTTTGGTTTTCCCCCAAATTTTGTGAGGGGGTTTACCAGCGGCGGCTTGGGGCCCTTTTAGGGCGGGGTTTTTTTGGGGACCCCCCCCCTTACCCAAAACCCCGCAAAAAACAAAAAATTTTTAAAAAAAGTTGAAAAAATTTTTTTTTTTTTTTTAAAATTTTTTAATCAAAATTTTTTTATTTCAATACAATTTTTTTTCCCCTTTTGCATTTTTAAATCTAAATATTCATTGTACAATCAGGTTTTGGGGGCTTTGTCCCCTCATTTTGGGGGGGTTTCGGGCTGGTTGAAAAATCGCCCAGGGGGCGTTTTTCTTAAAAATTCAAAGTAAAAACTTTTTTTTTTCAAAGGGGGGCCCTTTACAATGAAAAACCTAGGGGTTTTTCCGGGGGGGTTTTGCCCTTTTAACGTGTTGTCGTCAAAAAGTACAAAAAAACAATAAACCCAAAATTTCAGGGGGTTTTTTTACAGTCACATGCCCCGGTTTTTGCCCCCAAAAAACGGTCAGATTAAAAACCAACAAAAAATAATATAAAAACAGGCTTGGGGCTGGCAAGTTACTTGATCAGGGAAAATTAAAAAAGGGTTGGGGCCCCTTTTCCCGACAAAAGGAAAAACCCTAAAACGGGGGTTTTTTTTACCAAGATGGATTGGGGGTTTTTGTATAAACGCTTTTTTTTAGGGGGGTCGTTTGGAAAGGGGCCCCCCCCAAAAAGGGGGAAAAGGAAAAAAGGGGTTTGTTTTTTAAAAGGCGGCCTAACGCTTTTTGTTTGCTCCCCCCCCCCTGCATGATAAAATTTTTGGCCCGGGTTTTTTTTTTTTCCCGGGGTTTTTTTTTAATCTTTCCGGGGGGCCGGGGCCCAAAAACACCGCCAAAAGATGGAAACCCCGGGGTCCCCCCTTTTATGCATCATCTCTCAAAAAAGGGGTTTTTAAAAAAAAACATTTTAAAAAAAAAATTTCCTTTTTTGCAAAAGGGGGGGACCCCCTTTTGGCATTTTAAAAAAGTGACCCTTTTGACTTTTTTTTCTGAAAAGCTGCTGTCCTTCCCCGGGCCCAAAAAACCTCCCCCCTACCAAAAAATTTAAAGGTGTTTGGTAGACACCCCTGGGGCTAAAAAAAAAAGGTTGACAGTATTTTAAAGAAAAAACCAATGTGATGATTCCCCAAAATTTCTTTTTTTGGGGGCCATTTGTGTTTAATCAAAACAAAAACTGTAAAGGGGCAATAGTTTAAAATTTTGATTAATTGTAGGGCAGGTCTTTTTAAAATTTTTTTAAAGGGAAAAACCTATCGGGGAAACACGGGTTTTAAAAGACAAGTTATCTGTGATGGCCAAAACCCCCATTTTTAAATCATTTTAGAGCAAAATTTAAATTTTTTCAAGAAATTAATGCCCCAAAAAAACTGTAATTTTCAATGCTTTTCTAATGTTCCCCAAAAGGGGGTTTTTGCCAGATGAAAAGGAAAAAAAAAACAAAAATTTTTAAATGCAATAGGGAAAAAATTGCTAACTGTTTTTGGTTTCCCTTTTTTTGGGTTTTTTTTTCCCTTTTTTTTGGAAAAAAATTGCCCCCCTGAAATTATTGTTGGGGGGCCCCCCACTGGATGTCACCTTTGGGAAAAATTTTTTGGGGCGACGGGGGAGCCCCCAAAACCCCCCTTTTTTTTCCCTTTTTTGCCAAAAGGTTTTAACCCGGGGTTTTAAAATGTTTCCCCCTTTTTTACTAAAATAGGATTTTTCAGAGTTTTCTTTTTCCCTTAATTTCCCACCAGGTGAAGTAGGGTTTTTGATAAAAAACACAGAGAGACACAACAAAACCCCCAAAACCCCTCAGTTGTCTCTGCTGTAAAAAATTTAAAAAAAGGAAAAAAAATAACCTACAAAACTCCCCGTCTGCCTGTCTCCCTTTTGGCCTTTTTTGTTTAAAATTTAAATAAAATCCTATTTTCCCCTTTCCTGTCTGTTTTCCCCCGTCGTTGTTTTAAATTTTTAACCCCATTTTTTGTTGTCTGTCTGCCCCTTTTGCCCCCCGGGGGGGGAGGTGATAACCCCCCCGAGAAAGGGGGGGGCCATGATAAAAAGGAAACCCAAAACAAAAGGATTTTTCAGGACCAGCCCATGTTTGTGATTTTACTCTTTTGATTTTATTTTTTTTAAAACTGTGTTTCACAGGTTAATTCTTTTTCTTTTCTCTTCCTCCCTCTTTTTCTCTCCCTCTCTCTTTTTTTCTTCTTTCCCCCTTTTTTCCTTTTTCTCTCTTTCCCTCCCTCTCCTTTTTTGTCTCTCTCCCCCCCCTCTTTCTCTTTTTTTTCCCCCCTTTCTCTTTTCCCCCTTTTCCCCCCTCCCTCCTCCTCCCCCCCTTTTTTCCCCCCCCTCTTTTTCCCCCCCCCCCCTTTTTTTCCCCCTTCCCTCCCCCTTCCCCCCTCTTCCCTCTTTTTCTTTTGATATTATTTTTTTAAACGGGAAAATTTACAGATTTTTAAATTTTTTTTTATATATATTTCTTCATTTTGGGGACTTTTTTTAATTTTTTTTTTTAATTTTTTTAAAAAGCTTTTGGTTTGGGGTTGTGTGTGTTGTGTGTTTTGTTTTTGTGTGGCGGTGTGTTGTGTGGGGGGGTGTGTGTGTTGTGGTTTGTTGTGTGGGGTTTTGGGGGTTGTTTTTGGGTGTGTTTTTGTGTGTGTGTGTTGTGGGGGTGTGGGTGTGTTTTTTTGTTGTGTGTGTGTGTGTGTGTTTTTGGGTTTTTTGTGGGGGTTGTGTGTGTGTGTGTGTTTTGTGTTGGTGGTTTGTGTGTTTTTTGTGTTGTGTTTTCCCCCCCAGGAGAAAAAGGGGACCCCCCGGCCCCCAGACTAAAGGGGGGGCCCCGTACAGGAGGGACAGGGGGAACTACTTATCCCTTGGCCTCTCTGTTTTAGCAAAAACCTATAAACAAGCATTTTGATTCCCCCACTTTAACTTCTGTTTGTCTGTCTGTCGCCCCCCGGCCCTCCCTGTCTGCCTGCTTCTGTTTTTTTCTCTCTCCCTTTTTCTGTCTGTCTCCCTGTCTGCCTGGGCCTTGGGGGGTGGATTTTTTTGGTTTTTGAACACAGCCACGGGTGAGGAAAATTTTTTTCCCCCTTCCCCTTGAGCTGTTTCACTGTTGTGTTAAGGGTTTTTTTGTACGACAACTTGAAACCCCGGGTTTTGAAAAGTGGAAAATTTTTTCCCCGCGGTTGCATATATCATGTCCATGAAAACGCAAAAACGCAGGAAAAAAAACCCCGAAAAAGTTTTTGAGATCCCCCCCCAAAGGGGGATTTTTTGGAAAAAACCAAGGGTTTTTTTTTCCCCTTGTAAAACCGAAAACCTTTTCCCTGGAAACGCGACTTTCAGGGCCCCCCCTTTTTCCCCTTTTTAAATGCGTAGTCTAAAAACATTTGTTTTCAAAAGCGAGTTTTTAAAGTTGGGGGACAACAAAACTTGAGGGTTTTTCCCCCCGGGGAAAAACCCAATCACTGTGATCAGGGAGAGAGTA
The DNA here is from genome assembly GCA_026122265.1 of Ammodytes dubius. Taxonomy (NCBI): domain Eukaryota; kingdom Metazoa; phylum Chordata; class Actinopteri; order Uranoscopiformes; family Ammodytidae; genus Ammodytes; species Ammodytes dubius. Next base: position 49,924 of record JAOPFK010000342.1, read on the forward strand.
ATAAATTGCGTTTCTGAAGGGGTTTTTTTTTTTTTTAAACCCCAAAAAAAAACGGGGAAAACTGTCGGTTTTCACCGGGGGTTTTAAAAGGGGCCCCCAAAAAAAAGTTTGAAAGGGTGAAAAGGGTTTTGGTTTTTGCCCAAAATAAGGTAATTGTAGTGACTTTTTGTAATCATTGTGTGTGGGGGCTGTCTGTCTTCCCTCTGTGTTTTTTGTCTTCCCTCTGTCTGTCTCTTTCCCTGTTGTAGGGGCTGTTGGCCTGTCTCTCTTCTGCCCCTTTTCTCTGCCCCCTCCCCCCTGTCTTCTCCCTGTTTCTTCCCCCTGTGTCTGTCTTTTCCCCCCGTTGTCTGCCTATCTCTCCCTGTCCCCCCCCCCCCCTGTCTCTCTCCCCCAAATTTCCGGGGCTCCCTCTCCCCCTGCCTGTCTCTCCCCCGTTCCCCCCTCCTTTTTTCTCCCCTTTTTTGTCTATCTGCCCCCTTCCCTTTTCCCCTTTTTCCCCCGGGCTCTCCCCCTGTCTCTCTCCCCCCCCCGGGCCCTTTTCCCCCCCTCCCTCCCTCCCCCCTTTTTTCCCTCCCTTTTCCCCCCGCCTGCCTGTCCCCCTGCCTCCCCCCCCCCCCCTCCCTCCTCCCCCCCTTTTTCCCCCCTTTCCCCCTCTCCCTCCCCCGCCTTTTTTCCCCCCCCCCCCTTTTCCCCTCCCCCTTTTTCCCCCTTTTCTCCCCTCTCCCTCTCCCTCTCCCTCTCCCTCCCTCCCTCCCTCCCCTCTCTCTCTCCACCCCCCCCGTTTGGGGAAATTTTTTCGGGGGGGAAGAGGAAGACTATCAGGGGAAAGGAGTATTGTCTGAGGAAGACGGGGAGGAGGCCCACACGGGGAGGGAGGTGAGACAGTTACCCCACACACAACCACAGTCAGACACACAAACACACACAAAAAACCCCCAAAAACCACACACACCCCCCACACCACACAACCAACCAGTCAAAAAACGGGGCAAAAAACCACACACAGACCAAAAAACACACACACACACAAAAACCCCCCAAAAAACACACACACACAGTCAGACACACCCCCCCACACACACACACACACACAGTAGAACAGACACACAACACACCCCACAAAAACCACGCAGAAGAGGTGAGACGGGGCATTTTAAAACCCAACCCCCCACACACACACACACACCGGGTTTGACCAGACACAAAACACACACACACACCACAGTCGGGGCACACAACACACACAACACAAAAAAACACAAACACACAAAACCCCACACACAGCAGAGGAGGTGAGACTTTTTTTTTCTGTTGGAGTCTGAATTAAGAAGGGGCCCAAAACCCCGCTTCACCCCGACCCTCTGCAAAAAAAAGTTACCAAAAACCCTTTAAAAACCCCTACTGTATTTTTTTTTGTTTTTTTTTTAAAAAAATTCTTTGGCTTTTTTTCAAGTTTATTAGACAGTACAGAGTTGAAAGGGGGAGAATAGGAGGAGAGAGGAGAGAAAGGAGGGGGGGGGATGACTGCTTTTAAAGGCCCGGGTCAGTTTTAAAAACCCGGGACCCGCAACGAACCCGGGAGCCGATATGGTACGGCTCTATCCACAAAAACCCCGGAGCGCCTTTTACGGGCTTTATTTTACTGAATGTGGGACAAAAAGTCTACTCTCCCCAAACCAAAAGCTCAAGTTAGAGAACATTCTTTGTCAGGAAGGGTTTTGGATCGGGGCAGACATCGGATCCCCTTTTGGGTTAAAATTGGTCTAAAAAAAAACATTTTTAATCTGCCTCTGTTGTTTTTTGGGTGGGTGGTTTGTGTGTTTTTTGTGTGTGTGTGTGGTGGTGTGTGTGTGTGTGTGTGTAGTCTCTCCTGGGTGATCCAGACATTTTTGCTTCCCCCCCAAAAATCATCGGGTTTTTGTCCCAGACCCCCGGCCTCCCTAGAAGCAAAACTTTGAAGGGAAAACCACCCGGGGACACCTCCCCTCTCCTTCTCTCTCCCCTCTTTTTGTCTCTTTCTTTTCCTCTCTCCCTTTCTCTTCTCCTCCCCTCTCTCTCTCTTCTCCCTCTTCCTCCCCCCCTTTCTCCTCTTCTCGGGGTTCTCTCCTCTCTCTTTTCTCTCTCTCTCCCTCTTCTTTTTTCCCCCCTTTCTCTCTCTCTTTTCTCTCTTTCTTCTCTCTCTCTCTCTCTCACACCCACTCACTACTCTTCTCTCACACACTCACCTTTTCTCCCCCCCTCACACACTCATCACCATCTTTCCTCTCACACACTACTCACTTCACACAACACACCCAAAACACACACACCAACACACACACACACCCCCTCAACCCTGTGTTTTTTACCCCCTCCCCCACAACACACACACCAACACAAACCCCACCACCAAAAACACACACACACAACCCCCCCCTTTAACCTCTGTTTTTCTTTAGGCCCCCCCTTTTAAAAACCTGTCTTTTTGGGCTCCCCCTCAATTTGGTCTGTTTTTGGGCCCTCCCCTTTGCTCCAGGTTTTCCCCCCTGGAGAAACTCAACGCTTGGATGACGAAAAAAACCTCAACCAGGTAGACAGCGACGACGACAAACAGACGACAGCAACAGAAAAAACAGAAGACAGACAGGAAACGCCAACGACACAAAGGCAGACAGAGGACAAAGGGGCCCCGACACACGACGACAGAGAGACAGACAGAGGACAGACACATATAAAGACCAGAGGGCATACAGTAACAGACAGACAAAAGGCGACGGGACAACAGGCAACAGACCCAGACACAGGGGAGGGGACAAAAAGGCGGCGGGGGGGGAAAAAACAAAGACGACAACAGACGGGGGACGACAGACAGGGGGGACACCAGAAACAGAAAAAACGACAGAGAGACGACGAAGGGGGGGACAGACAGACAGACAGACGGACACAGGGGACAGACAACAACAGACAACAGACAGAGGACAGACAAAAAGGGAGACGACACTAAAAGAAGACGAGGGTACAGATAGAGGGGACAGAGGGACGGAAACAGACAGACAGACAGGGGGGCAGAACACAGACGACGACAGAGGGGGGGGACGACGGGCGGCGGGCAGACACGACAGAGGGGGACAGACGACAGACAAGGACACCCCAACGACAGACGAAGACGAAAGAGAGACAGACAGACAACAGACAACAGACGACAACAGACGACAGCAGAACACGACAGAAAAGGGAGACGACAGCAGAAAAGACAAGGGGACGGGCGAAAAAGGAGACGACCTAAAAGAAGACAGACGGGACAGGCAGAGAACAGACAGACAGACAGACAGAAGAAGACGACAACGGGACAGACAGACGGCGGCCCCAGAGAGGGGCGACAGAAAGACAGGCAGGGGGCAAAACAAGAGAGAACAGACAAACAGACACCCCGTTGGCAGTGCGCTTTTTGGATGTTGCAGTGTAGTGTGTTAACACATCAGAGAAAAACGACAGTAGGGAAAGGGGGGTTCCGGGTTGGGGGAAGGCACGTAGAAAAGGGGGAATACTTGATTCCGAATATTTCATTTTGGTCCCCCCCAATCACCCCCACTGCAGACAGTCAACACACACACGCCACGCACAAAACGCACCGCACACACACAACCCCCCACCACACACACACACACCCACACACACCACAAAAAACACACACACAGAGCCAAGGGCTCCACTGAAAAACGTCCCTTTGGCCTATTGAACATTTTATTTTAAAAAAAAATTTTTTGGGATTTTCAATGGGGTTGGGGTTGGAAAGGGATACACTATTGTCAGAGCATGTATGTTTTAAATTAAAACCCTCTGTCTCCTTCCCTCTCTCTCTCACCCCCACACACACACAAACACTCACTTTCTCATCCCATCCACATCACCCCACTACTCACTCACTCACTCACTCACCACTCCCCTCATTTTACTCCCCACCACACACACACACCACACACACACACACCCACCCCAAAAACACACAAAACCACACCCACACCACCACCCACCCCCCAATGCATGGTAAGCGTGTGTGTGGATGACGGTACCGGTGGCCCCAAAACGCGCTCTAAGCTGCGTTGGAAAAGGGCCGGGGGGCACGGGAGGGGGGCTTATGGAGGGTGACTAGGGGGTGACATGTACAAAAGCCCAACGAGGATTCCATTGGCGAGCGGCTGCGGGATGAGGGCCCCGGTTAAGAAGGGGAAAGGTCAACCTTTGTGTTTCTACCCCCCCCCCCCTTTGGACTAAAATTTTGGAGTTTTTTTTTCCACCCAGCTGTTTTTCCGGGGGGGAGCTTTTACCCTTTACAAAAGGCATTAAAAAAAATTTTAAAAAAGCATTTTTTCAGGGTGGGGGGTTTCTGTTAATTTTAATTTTTTGATCATAAAGGGGAAAAAAAGGGGGTGTTTCAGAAATTTTAAAAAAAATTTTCTTTTAGAGACTTTAAAATCAAGGATTTTCCCCGACTTTTGTGAACCCTCTTGTGTTGTAACCCCTTTTGTGGGGGTTTGTTTTCTATGTCGTCTGTCTGCTGTCAAAACCCTGTTGCTGTCTGTCCACAGAAAAAACAGAAGAGGGGGACCCAGAGTACAAGTTCAGGGTTTAAAATAAAACCAATCTGGGGGTTTTTAAAGGGGAAGGGCGTTCGGGGTCCCCTTTTAAAAGTCGTCTGTTGTCTGTTGTTTTTGTCTGTTGCGTCTGTCGTCCGGGGCCCGCTAATTTTTTTGGGGGCCCCCAATTTAAATTGTAAAATGGGCCCCCCCCCCCCCCCCAAAAAAAAAAAACCAAATCCCCGGAAAAAATTTTTCCCCTTGCAAGCCGGGGACTATTTTTTGGGCACATTTGCTTTTTGTGATGATTTTGCAAAAAACCCCTTTACAAATTTAAAAATTGTATATTATTAAAAGAAAGAACGTTTTAAAATTGTGAAAAAAGGTTTTTCCCCTACCCCACTAATCCCTTTTGCAAAGGAATTGAGTGATAAATTATGAGGGTTTAGGGATAATGCCCCTGGGCACACACTTTTAAAAGGGGCCCCCCCCTCTTAAAAAAAAATTTCCCCGTAGGTCGGGGGTTTTTTTCCTTTTCGATACATACAATTTAAGGAAAAAAATTTTAAAGGGAATCGGGGGTTTCCCTAGCCTTAAAGGGCCCCCCAAAAGGACCCCCCTTCAAAAAAAACTAGTAATGCTGTTTTTTTTAAAATTTGGGCCTTTTTATTTCTCCCCTACTAGTTGGGGGCCCTGATATTTTATCTTGTTACATTTAAAAGGTATACTTATTTTTGGGGGTATTCCTTTTTGGACCCGTTTTGGGCCCTTTTTTTATAGGGGGCAGAGCTCTTTGATATGCAAATAAAAATTATATCATGTCGGTTTTAAGGGCCCCCCGACCCTTGGGGGCCCCCGGGGCCTGGCCGGTACCCCGTGCAGTAACCCCCCCGGGGAAATTTAAAGGGGCAAAAAACAATGGCCCCTTTTATAATCATTTTTTTTTTTTTTTTAAAAGTAATTACCCCTCTAAAATTTTTTTAAAAAACAAAAGGGGGGGGTCATATATTTTCCTTTTTATATATAAAAAAATATATATATTTTTTTTTTTTTGGGGCCCCCCGGAACTTGGTGCCCTACCCTCTGCGTATCCTTTTGTATAGGGAGCGGGGGGCCCTGGCTGTCCCCCCCCCCCCCCCCCCCCCCCCCCCAACCCCCCCTTTTCTTTTCCCATTTTTTAACCCAAACCAAAAAATTTAAAACATAATGACAATAAGAATACACAACAACTGACGGAGAAAGAGGGGAATTAAAAATTCAACAATTTTAAAAAAGTCTGTCACTAACTGTCTGTCGGCTTCTGTCTGTCTGTCTTTCTGTCTGTCTGTTGTTGTCTGTCTGTCTTCTTCTGGCTGCTGTCTGTTTGTCTGTCTGTCTGTCGTTTTTTCTTCGGTTTTGTCTGTCTGTCTGGGGGTCCTGTTTTGTCGTCTTTTGGGGGTGGGCCCCCAAAAAATTTTTTGTGTCTCAAAAGGGAAGTTTAAACCCGCTGCTTTTTAGGGAAATCTTTTACACGGGGAAAAAAAGTTTCATGGTTTTTTCCCCGCTTTGTTAAAAATATCCCTGCGTTCCCCTTTCCCCCTACTTCCCTACTTTTAGTACCCCAAAAAAAAAATTTTGGGTTCCCAATACATGCACTAATTGTAGTATGTTTTAAAATATATAAATGCCCATTAACTCCAATCATTTTTGGGGGGGTTGTTTTTTTTTCTGACATTTTTCGAATAAAGAAAAAAAAAATTCCCCTTTCTGATTTTTTTTTTCCCTTCCCCCTGGGGGCCCCAAAAAACCTTTTGTACTTTGTATGTAGGTAGGGAAAAAGACCCCCAAAACCCCTTTTTGTTCTTTAGTTTTTATGTAGTTAAAAAACTAAAACTCTTCTTTTTTTTGTATTTTAAAAAAGACAAAACTCTTTTTGGGGCTTTGTATGTTGTAGTAAAAAAACCCCAAAACTTTTTTACTTTAGTTTGTTGTATTTTAAAAAATAAAACCTTTGTACTTTTGTTTTGTATAAAAAAAACCCTTTTTTAAATTTTGGACTTTAGGGGGTTTTTAGGTTTAAAAAAAAAAAAAAAAACTCTTTTGTACTTTAGGTTTTTAGTGTTTAAAAAAGACCTTTAAAAATCTTTTGTACTTCGTATTAGTTAGTTTTTTTTTAAAAAACAAAAACCCCTTCTGTCTTCGTATTTGGGTGTAAAAACCCCAAAACTCTTCTGTATTTGGGGTGGTTTTGTATGTGGTTGAAAAAAAAAAGTATGTGATTTTGGGAAAGCAGGGAAAATTTTTGGTCAGCCCCTTTGATGTTTACCCCATTAGACCTACACGTGTCATGTGACCTCATAGCTCCCCGGGGGGAAGAGGGGGGAACAGCACAGAGGGGAAGGGGAAAAGAAAAGGCCCCAAACGACCCCAAAAAATTTTATGTTCCCCAGGGTACGGTAACACACACACACAACCCCCAAAAAAACCCCCACACCACACACACACACCCTTTAAAAACCCCCCCCACACACACCCACACCCCACCCCACCACACACACACCCCACACACACACACACAAAAATTTCCCTTCACTCGGTAACATCACAACACACCACACCCTACCCCACACCCCACACCCCCACAACCCCAAAACCAACCCCCCCCCCCCCCCCCCTCCTGTCGGGCCGGGCGCAGAGGAGTGCTGTTTTTTGCTTGGGTCTGGAGGGGGGGAAAATCCTACATTAACCTGCTTATCCAGTAACATGGAGGAGAGCCCCAAAAGAAAAAGGGGGGCATAGTGTGGTGGGTGTGTGTGTTTGTTGTGGGGTGGGGTGTGTGTTGTGTGGGGGGTTTTGGGGGGGGGTGTGTGTGTGTGTGTGTGTGTGTGTTTTTTGTGTGTTTTCTGAAAAAACTATTTTTTTTTTAAAACCCAAATTTTTATTTTTAAAAAAGTTAAGATATGTTTGGAAAGGGTGGAAATTTTTGTCCGGTTCCCCCCTTTTGGGACGGGCCCCCTTTAAAAACGGGCTGTTTGAGGGTTAACACTAGGTTTTAAGGACGGGCCCCTTTTAAAAGGGGGTGTTTGGGGTTAAAAAATGGGTTTTTTTAAGGGGGAAAAGGGCCTTTTTTAAAAGGGGTTTTTTTGGGGGTTTAAAAATTTTGGTTTTTAAAGGGGGCGGGCCCTTTTTTAAAAGGGCCCGTTTGAGGGTTAACACTTGGTTTTTTTTGGAAAGGGCCCTTTTTTAAAAGGGGGGGGTTTTGGGGGTTTAAAAAAATGGGTTTTTTTAAAGGCAGGCTTTAAAGGGCTGTTTGAGGGTTAACATGGGGTTTTTTTAAAGGGCGGCCCCTTTTAAAGGGGGGGTTTTTGGGGTTTTCCCCTTTGGGGTTTTTAAAGGGCGGGCCCTTTTAAAAGGGGGGTGTTTGTGGGTTAACATAGGTTTTAAGGACGGGCCCTTTTTTTAAAAGGGTGTTTGGGGGTTTAAACCCAATGGGTTTTTTTTAAAGGGAAAGGGCCCTTTTAAAAGGGGTGTTTGAGGGTTAAAAATAGGCAACAAAAAAAGATAGTTTTGACGGTATGGATGGATGGGGGAAAAGGGGCGGGGCTGACCAGACAGACAGTCAGAAAAGATGTATCTCTCTCTTTTTCCCTTGGGGGGTTTTTGGGGTCCGTTAGCTAGCATGCTAAGGGGGGCCCCGGGAGCGGTCCGGAGGGAGTACGAGGCTTTGCCCCCAAAGTTTTAAAAAATTACAGGGGCACACCAACCATCCCGTGGGGGAAAGACCCCCCCGCGTGACGTTTACCGCTCCAAAAGGCCACGCCCCCCCAAACCCCCCCCCCAAAAAAATCGCTCCTTCGATGTGTCAAGGTTTAAATTTTCATCAAAATTTTTTTTTTAAATACAAATTATTTATTTTATTTTTTTTTATTTTTTTTTTTTTTTATTTTATTTTTTTTTTTTTATTTTATTTTATTTTATTTTATTTTTTTTTATTTTATTTTTTTTTTTTTTATTTTTTTTTTATTTTTTTTTATTTTATTTTTTTATTACTTATTTCTATTTTGAATTTTTAATGCTAATTTTTCTTCATATATATAATTTTTTTTTTTTGAAAAAAAACCCCTTTTTCTGTTCTTAAACTTATTTATTATAATTTTTGTTTTTTTTTTTTTTTTTATTTATTATTATTTTTTTTTTTTTATTATTTTTATTAAAAATTTTTATTATTTTTATTTATTTTTATTTTTAAATTTTTTTTATTATTATTATTATTATTTTTTCTTATATTTTTTTTTCTACTTATTTAATTGTTTGTTTTTTGCAAAAAATGACTGTGGGGGGATTGAACCCCTAGAATCCCGTGTACCCTTTTTTGTTTTCCCCCACCTGTGGGGAATGCCAATAAACATATTAATTTTTTAAATTCTATTTTGCCGCCTAAACCAATCGCTCCTTCGATGTGTCTCGCCTAAGCCAAAACTGCCTTCGATTTTGTTTTCCCCCGCCCAAGCCAAAGGGGGGGGTTCGTATTGATCCAAAAACCCCCTTCCGCCCCTTTGGGGGGCCCTGGGGGCCCCCGGGCTGTGGACCCGAGACTCAGGTGCAGCAGCAGATACAACAGTAAACACTCACTCATCACTCACTCATCAAAAATCTCACTCACTCCTCACTCATCACTCACTCAAAAAACTCCTACTCACTTCCCCTCACTCACTCACTCACTCATCACTCACTCACTCACTCACTCACTAACTCACTCTTCTCTTTTTTCCCCCACTTTCTCACTCCTCTCTCACTCACCACTCACTCACTCACTCATCCCTCACTCATCACTCACTCACTCAATCCTCACTCCTCACTCACACACTCACTCACTCACTCTCTCCCCCCACTCACTCACTCCTCACTCACTCACTCACTCACTTCACCCCCTTTTTACTCACTCATCACTCACTCACTCCCCTCATTTAGGAAATATTAAAGGGGGGGAGTCTGTGATTCTGGAAGAAAGCACAGCTGCAAGTTCAATCCCCAAAAATTTTTTTGGGGAAAAACTTTAGGCCCCCGGGGAAAATTTTTTTAAATTTTTTTTTTTTTTATTTTTTTTTTTATTTTTTTTTTTTTTTTTTTAACTTTTATTTTTTTCCCCCAGGGAAAAATTGAGGGGGGAACCCCCCTTTTTTTAAAGACGTCGAGATCAAAAAAAATTTAAAGGAAAAAAAACGATACATAAACAATTTTTCAACGCAAATACATCAAATAACCCCCAAAAAAAGGGGGAAAAAAAAAAAATATTGAAAAAATTTAACGTGGTGAAGAGTGGCACACGGAGATATTCACCGTTTAAGACCAAAAGTCTAAAGATAAATGATCAGTTTCATAGTGGATTTTTAAATGTGTGTTTTTTGTGTGTGTTTTGGGGGGGGGGGTGTGTGTGTGTGTGTGTGTGTGTGTCTGTGGTCTGTCTGTGTGTCTGTGTGTTTTGTGGGGTGTGTGGGCTGTGTGTGTGTTTTTGGGGTTTGCAGAGGGGGGGTTCTGATCAGCTTCACCTGTTGGGACGAAGCGTTGGGGGGGTCTGAAAAAAAAGAGACCCCAAACCGCAAGGACCCCTTTTTTGGTGAAATACACCCCGCAAAGCCCCACACAAAACAAAACACACCCACACAAAAAACACACACACAAACTCCCCCCACACAAACACCCCAAAAAAGATTGTGGGTGTACAGTTTAAAAATTTACAATAAAGAAATTTTTCCCCCTTTTTGGGGGAAATTAAAATAAAAAAAAACTGTCTGTTTTTTCTGTTCTTTCTCTTTTTTGTCTGTCTGTCTCTCTCTCTCCCCCCCCCTGTCTGTTCTCCCTGTCTCTTTTTTCTGTCCCTGTGTGTCTGTCTCCCCTCTCTCCCCTTTTTTTCTCTCCCCGCCCTTTTTTCCCCCCTCCCCTCTCTCCCTGTCTGTCTGTCTCTCTCTCTCTCTCCCTGCCTCTCTGCCTGTCTCCTCTTTGCCTTTTTTCTCTCTCTCTCTCTCTCTCTGTCTGTCTCTCCCCGTCTGTCTGTTGTCGGGCTGCTGTCTGTCTTCTGTTTCCCCTGTCTTCTCTCTCCCCTGCCTGTCTTTTTTCTCTCTCTCCCTGGCTGTCTGTCTCTCCCCCCCTGTCTGTTGTCTGTCTGTCGTTTTGTCTGTCTCTCTCCCTGTCCCCTCTTTCTCCCTGTCTCTCTCTCTTCTCCTCCTTGTCTCCCCCCCCGTCTCTTCCCTGCCCCCCTCCCCTCTCTCTCTCTCTCTCCCTGTCTCTCTCCCTGTCTGTCTGTCTCTCTCCCTGGGGGTTTTTTCCCCCCTCTCTCCCCCCCCCGTCTGTCTCTTTTCCCCCCCTTTTTTCTCTTTTCCCCCCCTTTTTGTCTCTCCCTGTCCCCCTTTTTTCTCCCCCCCCCTTTTTTCTCTCTCTTCCCCCCCTCTCTCTCTCCTGTCTTTTTTCTTCCCTGTCTCTTCCCCGCCTGGGGGCTCTCTCTCTCTCTCCTTTCCTTGTCTCCCCCCCCGTTTTCTCTCCCCGCCTGTCTCTCGCTCTCTCTTCTCCCTGTCTCCCCTTTCCCCCCCTGTCTCTCTCCCTGTTTTTCCCCCTCTCTCTCCCCTCCCGGGGGCCTCTTTCTCCCTGTTGGCTCTCTCCCTGTCTGTCGTTCTTTTCCCCCCCCGTCTGTCTATCTCCCCCTGTCTCTCTCCCTGCCCCCCTGTTCCCCCCCCCGTCTCTCTCTCTCCCTGCCTGTCTCTCTCTCTCCCCCCCTCTTCCCTCTCTCTCTCCCTTTTTTCTTCTTCCCTGTCTCTCTCTCTCCCCGTCTGGTCTCTCCCTGTCTCTCTCCCCCTCCCCGGGTTTTTCTCCCTGTCTCTCTTTTTTCCCCTTTTCTTCCCTGTCTCTTTTCCCTGCCTTTTTTTCCCCCTCCCTTTTTTCTCTCTCTCCCGTCTCCTCTTCTCCCTTTCCTTTTTTCTCTCCCGTTTTGTTTTGTCTCTTCCCCCCCTGTTTTCTTCCCCCCCTGTTTTTCTCCCCGGGGCCCCCCTCTCTCCCTGTCTGTCTGTCTCTCTCCCTGTCTTTTCTTCTCCCTATCTGTCTCTCTTCCCTATCTGTTTTTTCTACCTTTCCCCGTCTTCTCTCTCCCTATCTTGTTTTCTCTTCCCTGTCTCTCTCCCTTTTTTCTTCTCTTCCCTGTCTCTCTCTCTCTCTCTCTTTCTTCCTTTTTTCCCTCCCGGTCTCTCTCTCTCCCTGTTTTCCCCCCTCTCCCTGTTTCTCTCTCTTCTCTCTTTTCCCTTTTTTTCCCTCCCCCCCTCCTCCCTGTCTGTCTCTCTCTCCCCCCCTCCCTGTTTCTCTCTCTCCCCCCCCTTTTTTCTCTCCCCGGGGGCTTCCCCTTCCCTGTCTCTCTCTTTTCCTGGGGCCCCCTCTCTCTCCCTGCCCCGTTTTCTCGGGGGGTCTCTCTCTCTCTCCCCGTCTCTCTCTTCCCCCTCCCCCTCTCTTCCCTGTCTCTCTCTTTTCCCCGTCTTCTCTCTCCCCCCCTGCTGTCTGTCTTCTTTTTAGGAGGGGCTGCACCAGTTCTCCCGAGCGCAAGGGGGAGCGGTTTTTTCCCCCCCAGTAATCTACTGAACCCCCCCCCTGTGTCAGTAGTTTCAGGGTCCAGTAACTTACAGACAGCCCTTTTGGGCCCAAAAAAGGAAAATTTTGGGGGGCAAAAGGGCACCCCCTTTGCCCCGTTTACATCATCAATGACATCACCAGTGCTTTAGAAGGACACGCCCACTTTTTACATCATCTGGGGGGGCCCGGGTTTGTGCAAAAAATGGCTGCCCTCCATGACCCCCAAGACCCAAAAAATAAGGATGGACACTTGTCTCATGTCACACATTTATTCATGCACATAGTTATTTTATAACTTTAACTTAAAAAGGGGGAAATTTTTTAACTTTTTAAAAAAATTTTATTAGTAAAAAAAATTTCCTATTTTTTAAAATGTCCTCTTTGGGGGAAAAAACCCCTCTGACATTTTTTGAATTATTCCTGAGGGAGAATTAAAAATTTTTAAAAAATTTCTTTTTTTTTTTTTTTTGTGTGTGCTTTGTTTGTTTTTTTGTGGGGTTTTTGGCCCCAGGGGGCCCTTTCCCCCCTTTTTCCTGGGGGCCTCCCCTTCCCCTTGGCACCAGGGTTGTTCTTTCCCCCCGGGGGTGCCCCCCGTCTGCACCCCCGGGCCCCCAAAAACCACAAAAAACCCCGAGAGCGAGTCTGTACACCCCCAGGGGAGGGGGTAGGCAGGGGGGGGGAGGGAGGGAGGGAGGGATGGAGAAAGGCGGGCCCCGGGGGGGGGGGGGGACAGAAGGCAGACAGACGGCAGACAGGGGGGGAAAACAGGCAGACGACAGGCAGACAGGCAAAAGGCAGGGGGGGAAAGGGGGGGAGGGGGCCGACAGACAGGCGGGGGAGGGAGACAGGCGGGAGGCGGGGCAGACGGGAGGGGAGGGGGAGGGAGACAGACAGAAAAAACGGGGCAGAAAAAAAGGGGCAAAACCCCGTCTCTCTGTGCAGGTTATTGGTCCGGGGCTCTGAAGCACTTCTCACGGCCTCCACACACATCCTCCCTCTTAATGGCGTCTACCCCGGTCTGCGTCTGATTTTTTGGGCATGGGGGTTTTTAATCCCCCAGAGGGGGGCACCCCACCCCCAAACCCAGAGGGGACTGTAAAGGGGGGGGTGGGGGGCCGTTGCAGCGCCCCCTCCCTTCCCTTTTAAAGGGGAGGAGCCTATTTTTTTTTTGAGAGCAGCGCTTTTCTCTCGCGTTTTTCTGTGTTTTTAAAATGTTTAAAAAAGAAATTCTCTGCTGACAGTATACCGCAGCATTCACTCTATTTTTCACTTTTTCCCGGGGGGGTTTTTTTTATTTAAAAAAAAAACATCCCTCAGTCGTATCGGGGGAAAAATCCCTTTTTTTTACGATTTAATTGTGAAATTTTAAAAAACCGAGGGATTTTAAAACCTAATTTTAAAATTTGTTCTGGATTTCATTTTTGGATAAATGAAAATATAGAGTTTTCCCAAAATAGTAAAGAAAAAAAAAAAATGATAAAACGCAACGTTTTTCCCCTTTTTTCTATCTGTGTCTAGGGCCCCTTTTTCTTCCCCGACCACACCCCCCCTTTTCTCCCCCCTTTTTAAAACATTTTAAAGTGATTTTTGAAATTTTTTGTGGGGGAAAAATTTTGGGGCTTTATACTGGAAGCTTTCGCTGTAGTTTCCCCTTTTTTCCCGGGGGGTGCCCCCTTTAAAAAAAAAAATTCCAAAAAAACGCAAATAGGGGAAAAAAAATTTAAAAAAAAGGGGAATGGGGGCAGGGAAAATTTTGCCCCCCAAAAATCAATTTTTGGATCAATAAAAAACATTTTTCATTTTTGATGACAAAAAAAAAATTTCCCTTTTTTTTAAAGGGAAATTTTTCTTTGAAAACTCTTTTTTAAAAAAATAGGGCTTTTGGGGAAACAGCGTTTTCCCCGCAGCAAGCTGTGAGACGTTGCATGTTTTGGGGCCGGAAAACCCCAGGGACGAAAGCGAGAAAGGGTTTAAAAGGGGACGCGCTCCAGAGGTAGACGCGGGGTTTTGTGTGGGGCCGTCAAAAGGTCCGACAGGCAGACAGACAGACGACAGACAGCGGGGCAGACGGGGCATTTTAAACCTTTTTCTCCTCCAGGTTTTTGGTGGGGCCCCCGAAGCACTTCTCGGGGGCCCCCCGACTCCCCCCCAAAATGACAGCTGTATCTAAAACAGGAAATCCAGATGGAACTTAGGAAACAAATCAGGGGGGATGAGCGGGGCCCCGGGGGGGTTTTGGGAAAAAGCTTTAAAAAGGGGACATCACTGTGGGGGGCAGGGGGAGGCCCTTTTGAGGTCACATGGTTGGGGGTTCCGAATTTTAAAACTTTCAAATATTTTGTTTGGGGAAAGAAGATTTAGGATGTCCCATTCTTGTGGCCAGAGTTGGGGGTGTTAGAAGTACCGGATGTCCTTCTTCATTTCGGCCAAAATTTTTTGTGTTGAAAAGTGCCCCCCCATTTGGGCCCCCTTTTAAAACCCCCCAACCCGTGCGGAAGTGAAGTGAGTAACGACCCAAGCCCCCCTATGAAAACAAACGGGGGAAAGCGACGGATATAAAAGCAAGAAGGCAAAAACCCAAAAGGGGGAATGTTAGGATGAAATAAGAGAGGAAAAAATATGTCCAATTGTATGCTTCCCCCCCTCCTTTTTTTTTATGTTTGGGGTGTAGTAGGGGAAAAAGAAAAAAAAAAAGAGGAGGAGAATTTTGGAACGAACCCCCTGTGACTTTAACTTGGGGGGCACACTGTTGAATTGAATTAAAAATTTTTTTAAATTTTAAACCCCAAAAAAATAAAATGATGAACAAGTGGGCATTTTCAGCAAAGTAATTTTTTTGCCCAAAAGGGAAAATTTTAAACCCTTCCCAAAAAATTTTTTTAAAATCGTTTAAAAGGGAAAAAAAAAAAAGAAAGAGTTATTTGATTCCCCCGGGGCTCCAAAGTTTTTTAAACCCCAAAAAGGGGTTTTTCGGGGCCCAGGTTCTGGAAAAAAGGGACATTTTAAACCCTAATGAGTTTATCAGCTGGGTTTTAGTAAACGGGGGGCATAAAACCCCTAATGACTTTTTCAGCCTAGGTTCAGAAAAAAAGGGTTTTTTAAACCAAAAAAGACTTTATCACCCCAGGTTCTTTTAAAAAAGGGCCCTTTTTAACCTAAGGGGCTTTATCCCCCCAGGTTCTGTGACAGGGAAAAATTTAAAACCGGGGGAAAGGTTTATCACCCCCAGCTTCTGTAAACGGGACATAAAAAACCCTAATGAGTTTACCCCGCTTCCTAATTTTTTTATCTAAAAAAAGGTTTTTTCCCCCAGGGCCCCCCCTGCCGTGGCCTGCTGCATTTTTTCCCAACCCCTTTTTTTACACACCCTTTAAAACTTTTTAAAAACAGGTAAAAAAAAGGGGGGCCCGTTTAGCTTCTAAAAAAGGGGGCATAGGATAGGATAGGATTTATTTTTTTGGGGTCCCAATGGGGAAAATGGTTTGGGGCCCCCCCCAGTCTGTTTTCAACATTTTTAAAAAAGGAATACAGAACAACATAAAAAAAACATAGTCACAGGGGGAGTGTGGGGCCCCTACCATAGTAAAAATAAAGGTTTTAAAAAAAGGGGAAAAAAAAACAATATAAAGTTTCTATGATGTGCAAATGAAAACAATTTTGCAGTAATAAAAAAAAAAACACGTTTTTTTATTAAAAAGCTATAAAGCATATAAAAACCGGGGGGTCTGTCTGTTGTCTGTGTTGTCTTTGGGGCCCCTTTTGACCCATGGCCTGGTTTCCCCCCCCCCCCTGGCCTGCAGCAGCGGTGAAAAAAAGGTGACCACCCTCCCGGGGGGCAGAGAGGGGAAAAAAGGGGGTTTTCCCCAAAAGGCTCAGGGGTTTTTAGAGGGGGGGGGGAAAACAGGAGAGAGAGAGAGGAAGAACTAGAGAGGGAGAGGGGGGAACAAAAGGGGGGCAGAGAGAGAGAGAGAGAGAGAGAGGGGGGGAGGAGAACTCACATGCCCAAAATGGGGGAGGGTTTTAAAAGAGAGAGAGAGAGGAGACACACAACAGAGGAAACAGAAGAACTTTCATACACACACACACCCACACAAAACACACCCCCCACACACAACACACGCCAGGGGGAAAAAAAAACACTATACTTCTGGCTTTTTTTGATTTGTTTAAAAACCCCAAAAAAACCCGTTTTAGTGTTTATCTCTCTTTTTTAGCCCTTTTTGTAAAAAGTCAGCATGCACTCTCACTCAAATCACTCACTCACCCATCATCACTTCCCCTCACTCACTCACTCACTCAATCACTCCTCACTCATCACTCACTTTCAAACACACCAGTAAAAAAAAAATTTAACCCCCTCCTCTCTCCCCCCCCCCGTATAGAAAAAAGTCAGGAGTTGAAACCAGGGGGCCCGCCTGCCTTGGGCGCCCCCTTTCCCCCCCCCCCCCCCCCGGGGGGGGGGCTCAGGCCTTTTCCCCCCGTGGGTCAAATCGCTAAAAACCCCCCACTCACACACACAGCAAAAAAATTATTTTTATTTTTCCCACAATTTTTTCACTGTTTCCCCTCGCCAAGGCCCCAGCACACAACAGGCACACCACAGGCAGAAGACAGGCAGAAGACAGGAGGGCAAAAAGGGGAGCCAAAAAACCCCAAAAGGGGCAGGCCCGGCAGACCCCCCGCCAGCAAACACCAGGCAGCAGAAAAAGGGAGCAGACAGGCAGACAAAACAGACAGACAGGGCGACAGCCAAAAAACAGGCGACAGGGGCCCAAAAAAGTCAGGCAATCAGAGCATTCCTGGACAACCAAAAAGAAGAAATCTGCCCAAAAACCCCGAAACGGGCTACAACTCCCACAATGCCTTGCTCCTCCCCCCCCGCGGTTTAAGCCCCCGGGACTTTTTTTGGTCCCGGGTTGGGGGGGGGGCCCAGACCTCCCAAAACCCCCCGCAGCCTGGCCAATCGGGAAAAGAGCAGCAAAGGGGGGACCCCCCAAAGGAAGAAGACAGCAGCTCAGATTCAGTGTACGTTGGGGCCCCCAAAAAAAATCCCGTGGGGGGACATAGATATAGATAAGACAGGGTGAAACAGAAGATATTTGATACAGATCAAAAAAAGCAGTGCCAGTTTGGGGCCCCCTGTGGTGTGTGTGGGGGGGGGGGGATTCAGAGGGGGGAGGGGGAGGGGGAAGGGGGGGGGGGTGGAGAGAATAGG
>JAOPFK010000343.1:0-12582 GCA_026122265.1 Ammodytes dubius
CCCCCCCTTCACCCTTTTTAAATAAAAATTTTTAAAAAAAAAAAATCTAACTAAAAAAAAACCTGAAAGCCCCCTAGGCCATAGGGGCCCCCCCAAAATTTTCTTACCTTTAAAGCAATTTACCTTTTTAAGGCATTTTTTGAAACCCCCTTTCCCCAACCGGTTAAAAACCCTTTTTTCCAACCTAAACCCCAAAAACCCCCCCCCCCCTCCCTAACCCCCCCGGTTGGTCAATTTTAAGGCCCGTTTATCAAAAAAATTTTTAATCCCTTTAAAAAATTAACCCCATTTCCAAAAATAACCCCAACTATAATTAAAAAAATCTAACCAACATTCCAATTAACTCCCCCCCTTTTTTTTTGGGTTTTTTTTACCACAACCATAAAAACAAGAAAAACCCATTTTTGGGAATTTTTTTTTACTCAGACTTAAGAATTTTAAACCCCATATTTTGGGGGAATTTTACATTTCCCAGGGTACGCCTCGCAAAAAAAAACCCTAAACATAACGGGTAAACCAAAACCCGGATTTTCCCCCCCAGAACCCTTTTTAAAAAAAGAAATTTTTTAAAAAAAACCCCTTTCTAAAAGGGAAAAAGGGGGCCCCGGGGGGCCTGGAAACCCATCCAAAATACTAATACCCCCTTTAAAAAAAAATTTTCCTTTTAAACGTTTTTGCATGGTTAGCAAACCTGGGAAAAACCCCCTTTTCCAACCAAAAACCCCCCCAAAACCCCCAACCTAATTTTCCCCTATTTTAAACCCATTTTATCAAAATCCAATTTCCCCTTAAAAGGTTAAACCCAAACCTAACCAAAACCCCCAATTAAAATTCCAAAAATTTTTTTTAATTTAATTTTTCCCCCACTTTTAATGGGGTTTTTAAAAAACTTTACCAAGGGGCCTTCCAAACCAGAAACGGGCTCCTTGGGAAATTTTTTAAATTTTTTTTTTTCTACACAGAGTTTCCCCTACCCCTTCCCTTTTAAAACTTTTACTTAAACTCCAAAAAGCCCCCGCTTAAACCTCCCAACTTTAAAAACCACCAAAAACAGTTGCCCCATTTTACCTTCCTTTTTAAAATACAGTTTTAAACTAAAAAAACCCCCTTATCCAAAAAAAAACCAACCTTTAACCAAAAACCCACCCAAAATTGTCTAGTGTTTTAAGCAATTTTCCTTTTTAAGGAAGTTTTTTACATGTTAAAACCGGTTAAAACCCCCTTTTCCCAACCAAAACCCAACCCAACCCCAAAAAATAATCCCCTCATTAAAATTTTTTAAAAGGGTTTTTATTTTAAAAAACTCACAAGGGGAAAAATTAAACCCAGAACCCTAACTCCCTAATTTTAAATTTTTTATTTCCACATTAATTAACCCCCCCTTTTATTGGGTTTTTTTCCCAAACCAACCAAACGCAAAACTTGCCCCATTTTTTAATTTTTTTTGGAACAACTTAGTTTTCCTACGCCCCTTTTTTCCAAAGGGGAAAAATTTTACTTAAACCCAAACTAAACCCCCAAGCTTAAAACCTTTAAACCAATGGGAGAAACCAAGTTTTTCCCCCCTTTTACACCTTTTCAGGGAAAAAGAAACTTTTAAACTAAAAACCCTAAAAAAAACAAACCTAAACCCCTAACCTAAAACCCTCCCTTGTCTATTTTACCTTTTTTTTTTTTTAAAAATTTTTCGGCCCCGAACCTTTAAAACCCCTTTTTTCCCCAAAAAAAAAACCCAACCCCCCAACCCCAACCCAACCCTACATTTGGGTTTTTAAAAAGGGGCCCCCAAAAAGCATTGAACCGCTTGGAAAATTTTTTTTTTAACTCAACTAAAAATATTTCAAATTAAACATATTCATTCCAAACAACTTCCCTTTTTTTTAAAAGGTTTTTAAAAACCAAAAAACCATTCCAAAAAAATGTCCTGGACACTTTTTTGGGGTTTTTTTTTGGACTCAGCCTTAAGGAATATTTTTAAAAACCCCATTAATTTCCAGGGGAACGGACTAAACTCCGGGTAGCCTAAGCCCAAAAAAAATTTCCATAGCCCAAATTGGGACCCAAACCCCGGGGGGGGTTTGAGCTTTACACCTTGGTTAAAACCCCTTTTAAAAAAAAAACCTAAACCAAAAACAAACTCAACCCCGGGGGGGCCAAAAAAGGGGCCCCTCCCTTTTAAATAAAATTTAAATTCAACCTTTCAAGGACAGGGGTTTTACTGCCCCCCAAAAAAAACCCCTTTTCCAACCATAACCCCAACCAAACCCCCCAACCCCAAACCCCCCCCTAATTGGGTTAAATTTTTCCCAGCCTTTTCAAAAGGGAGGTTCGAACCCTTTTTTTAAAAATTTAAAACCCCCAATAAACCAAAACCCATTCAAAATTCCAAACTTTTCATTTACACCCAACAAATCCCCCACCTTTTAAAATTTTTTTTAAAAATTCCCCAACCCCAAAACCCCGAAATGTCCGAACCTTTTTTTTTTTTTTTTTTTTTTTTTTTTTTTTTTTTTTTTTTTTTTTTTTTTTTTTTTTTTTTTTTTTTTTTTTTTTTTTTTTTTTTTTTTTTTTTTTTTTTTTTTTTTTTTTTTTTTTTTTTTTTTTTTTTTTTTTTTTTTTTTTTTTTTTTTTTTTTTTTTTTTTTTTTTTTTTTTTTTTTTTTTTTTTTTTTTTTTTTTTTTTTTTTTTTTTTTTTTTTTTTTTTTTTTTTTTTTTTTTTTTTTTTTTTTTTTTTTTTTTTTTTTTTTTTTTTTTTTTTTTTTTTTTTTTTTTTTTTTTTTTTTTTTTTTTTTTTTTTTTTTTTTTTTTTTTTTTTTTTTTTTTTTTTTTTTTTTTTTTTTTTTTTTTTTTTTTTTTTTTTTTTTTTTTTTTTTTTTTTTTTTTTTTTTTTTTTTTTTTTTTTTTTTTTTTTTTTTTTTTTTTTTTTTTTTTTTTTTTTTTTTTTTTTTTTTTTTTTTTTTTTTTTTTTTTTTTTTTTTTTTTTTTTTTTTTTTTTTTTTTTTTTTTTTTTTTTTTTTTTTTTTTTTTTTTTTTTTTTTTTTTTTTTTTTTTTTTTTTTTTTTTTTTTTTTTTTTTTTTTTTTTTTTTTTTTTTTTTTTTTTTTTTTTTTTTTTTTTTTTTTTTTTTTTTTTTTTTTTTTTTTTTTTTTTTTTTTTTTTTTTTTTTTTTTTTTTTTTTTTTTTTTTTTTTTTTTTTTTTTTTTTTTTTTTTTTTTTTTTTTTTTTTTTTTTTTTTTTTTTTTTTTTTTTTTTTTTTTTTTTTTTTTTTTTTTTTTTTTTTTTTTTTTTTTTTTTTTTTTTTTTTTTTTTTTTTTTTTTTTTTTTTTTTTTTTTTTTTTTTTTTTTTTTTTTTTTTTTTTTTTTTTTTTTTTTTTTTTTTTTTTTTTTTTTTTTTTTTTTTTTTTTTTTTTTTTTTTTTTTTTTTTTTTTTTTTTTTTTTTTTTTTTTTTTTTTTTTTTTTTTTTTTTTTTTTTCTGTTTCAGGAGATACAGAACTTTTAAAACAAATAAAAACACTCATAACTCAAAGAACGAAAGCCCGAGAGCCCGGGGGTAGGACCATAGGAAACCCATCCCCAAAATTAGCTAGTAGGCACCTTTAAAAGTCAACTTTACCTTTTCAAGGACAGTTATTTGACGATCGCCGTTCCAGCAATCCTGGTTAAAACCCCTTTATCCTAACCATTAACCCTAACCCTAACCCCTAACCCTAACCCTAAACCCTACAGGTTGGGTGGCATAGTGGTTTAAGCCCAGGTCTCGTAGTCAAAAGTCTCAGGTTCGAATCCAGCTTAGGGAAACAGGTTAACCCTATGCCAACTCATAACTCAAAACTCCATATTCAAATTCCAAATCTATATTCTATTTCCACATTCCAATTCCAACTCCCTCCACCTTTTATATAGGGTTTTTAAAAACTTCACCACAGACCATTACCAAACGACATGAAACGTGCTCCTGGACACTTTTTGTGGGAATTTTTTTTTTTGGACTCAGCACTTAGAGAAATTTTCAATGACGCTCATTCATTCCTATTGGGCGAACGTTTTCACTTATAACTCCAGAACGGTACGTCCTACAGACTTGAAACCAACTTCCATCATCCATAATTCGGGTACGCTGAACACACTGGAGTTGTCCCCGAGTCTCTACGACCTTCTGTTCAGGAGATACAGAACTTTTAAACATAAAAACACTCATAACTCAAAGAACGAAAGCTCGTAGAGCCTCGGGGGTAGGACCATAGGAAAGCCCATCCCAAAATTAGTCTAGTAGGCACCTTTAAATGTCAACTTTACCTTTTCAAGGACAGTTATTTGACGATCGCCGTTCCAGCATCCTGGTTAAAACCCCTTATCCTAAACCCTATACCTAACCTAACCCTAACCCTAACCCTAACCCTACAGGTTGGGTGGCATAGTGGTTTAAGCCCAGGTCTCGTAGTCAAAAGGTCTCAGGTTCGAATCCAGCTTAGGGAAACAGGTTAACCTATGCCAACTCATAACTCAAACTCCATATTCAAATTCCAATCTATATTCTATTTCCACATTCCAATTCCAACTCCCTCCACCTTTTATATAGGGTTTTTAAAAAACTTCACCACAGACCATTACCAAACGACATGAAACGTGCTCCTGGACACTTTTTGTGGGAATTTTTTTTTTTGGACTCAGCACTTAGAGAAATTTTCAATGACGCTCATTCATTCCTATTGGGCGAACGTTTTCACTTATAACTCCAGAACGGTACGTCCTACAGACTTGAAACCAACTTCCATCACCATAATTCGGGTACGCTGAACACACGGAGTTGTCCCCGAGTCTCTACGACCTTCTGTTCAGGAGATACAGAACTTTTAAAATAAAAACACTCATAACTCAAAGAACGAAAGCTCGTAGAGCCTCGGGGGTAGGACCATAGGAAAGCCCATCCCAAAATTAGTCTAGTAGGCACCTTTAAATGTCAACTTTACCTTTTCAAGGACAGTTATTTGACGATCGCCGTTCCAGCAATCCTGGTTAAAACCCTTTTCCTAACCTAAAACCAACCCTTACCCCTAACCCTAACCCTACCCCCTACAGGTTGGGTGGCATAGTGGTTTAAGCCAGGTCTCGTAGTCAAAAAGTCTCAGGTTCGAATCCAGCTTAGGGAAACAGGTTAACCCTATGCCAACTCATAACTCAAAATCATATTCAAATTCCAAATCTATATTCTATTTCCACATTCCAATTCCAACTCCCTCCACCTTTTATATAGGGTTTTTAAAAAACTTCACCACAGACCATTACCAAACGACATGAAACGTGCTCCTGGACACTTTTTGGGGAATTTTTTTTTTTGGACTCAGCACTTAGAGAAATTTTCAATGACGCTCATTCATTCCTATTGGGCGAACGTTTTCACTTATAACTCCAGAACGGTACGTCCTACAGACTTGAAACCAACTTCCATCATCCATAATTCGGGTACGCTGAACACACTGGAGTTGTCCCCGAGTCTCTACGACCTTCTGTTCAGGAGATACAGAACTTTTAAACATAAAAACACTCATAACTCAAAGAACGAAAGCTCGTAGAGCCTCGGGGGTAGGACCATAGGAAAGCCCATCCCAAAATTAGTCTAGTAGGCACCTTTAAATGTCAACTTTACCTTTTCAAGGACAGTTATTTGACGATCGCCGTTCCAGCAATCCTGGTTAACCCTTCCAACCCGGAGCCCGCAGTACTGCGTTCTACTGCGTTCTGTCGGTGATTTCGTTATGTTTTAATAATTATTTAACATTATTAAATCGCAGCAATATGGTTTAAGTATCTCCGGAAAGCTGGGATTCTGCCCTTTCCGGGATATATTCTCGCGATAGTATACGTGACTCACAGCCAGAGATATGTTGCTGAGAGGCGCGAAAATGTATCAATCCTTTCCCTTGCGCTACTGGCTGAGCCGCTTGTCAATCAACACCCTTTCCCTTGCGTGATTGGTAGAGCTGCTTGCTGTCAGATTTTGTGAAAAACCATCCAATCAACTTAGTGTAATCACTAAGGACCTCCCCATTACTTGTCAAACAACATTCACTGAACAAAGGACAACTATTCATGCTCCTATTTCGGCTTCACCATGGCGCAGATGTTGAGCTACAGCTGAGGCCCGCAACGAAATTCAGAGGAGCAGTGACGAAGAAGACGCCAATTCCGACATTGAGGGCTTTGACGAAGAGGAATATGAAGATGACATGGATCCATTTGAAGACGGGTAAGAGCATTTATTTGACAAAACGTCTGTTTTTGTAATGGAAGCTAAGTGTGAACATGTAAACTAGCTTGAATGTTGCGTCCGTGACATGACCGATTTTTTTTTGGAACTGACGTGACAGAGCTGTATACTCTTGTCGCCAGCCTTCTGTTGTTTGAAAACAAGTAATAGTTTTCAAAAGGTAGAGAATAGAAATATATTTCAATAGTCTTACTTTATTCTCCGCTAGTGTCTGTGCATTATTGATTTAGTGGGTGCAACAATGTAGGCTAAGTTCAAAACAGTACAATCTTCCCGTGTGTCTCAATTTTGTTGCTAGCTGTCTCGCATAAATGGACACCGTTGTGTGTGTGTGTGTGGTGTGTGTGTGTGTGTGTGTGTGTGTGTGTGTGTGTGTGTGTCAATATTTTTGCGTATGAGTACGAAAATGGTGAATGAACCGGCATAGGCATTAATCGGTGGCTGTTGTGGGAGATGGAAAGTCGTCATTTAGTCTGGCTGAGGGGAGGAGACAGAAGTTACGAGAGAGAGAGAAAACAAACAAACTGTAGTAGGCTATACAGCTGTTTATAAACGGGTATAATAATTTATTTTAGAAATTGCAAATGAAGCTCTGTGTGTAAATGTAAGCTAGCTTGAATTTTGCATTCTTGACATTACAGGGACTGATTTCTCTATTGATAGCACTACTTTTGTTTACTTTTGTTTGAAAATAATAGTAATAGGTGTGTATTCTGTGTAAAAGTATTTCCCTTTACAATTTACAAATAGTACAGAATGGAAATGTTTTTGCATCGACTTTTATTACACTGTTGTTTGCAAATACAAGTTGTGAAGTTTGAATATTTTTGTTATGAGATAATGAGACTGATTTCTGTGAATCTGTGGCAGCACCAGGTCCAGGAGAAGAGGAGAACCACCCGCAAAGAGGTCCCGTGTCCCAACTCCACCAGCACCCCTACGCAGCAGCGGGCTTGGAAGACTGAGGAAGACCAGGACACCGCTCCTCCTGTCTCCAGGTTTCAACCTGCACACACCCCTGGCCCAAAGCTAGGCACGCACTTCTACACACCAATTGAGCTCTTCAAATTGTTTTTCACTGCACACACTGTACACACACTCTGTAGCAACACAAACAAACAGGCTGTCAAAAAAATTGCCATGGGTAAAAAGTTTAAATGGACTGATTTGACAGTTGAGGAGTTTTACAAGTACATTGGACTCCTCTTTTACATGGCCCTGGTTAGACTACACCACATTGCTGATTACTGGAGGCAGAACCACAGTTTAACCTGTCCATTTGCCGCAACAGTCATGAGTAGGGACAGATTTGGTGTCATCTCCTGGAACTTACACATAAGTGATCCAGTTGATTTTAGTCATGTTTTTTGCAGTTCCCAACTTTTTTTTGGAAAATGACAGTGCATTATAGAAGCTAATGCTTTGTAAATGGGGATAATGCTTTCGCTCAGCAGGATAGTCTTTTTGTTTTCATGCCTGTTCACTTTTCTTGGCTCATTTGTTGTCTGTCTGTTCTCTTCCAGTTTTCCCTGGTGGAGACGAGACGGTGTGGATCAAGTCCTTCCTCTGGCAGCATCTGAAGTTCTCCTGCATCCACACTATTCATATTTTATTTTAGTATTAGCATGTTAACATTAGTCAATTATTGTATTCCTTCATGATTTTTTTTGTATTGTTTGTACAAGTGACATCTATTGCATGATGTCCATCTTGGGAGAAGGATTTATTCATCTGTCACTCCATGACATTTCTCAATATTTTTCCCATTAAAGGGACTTTTTTTCTCAGTTGAGAAGAAATGTGAAGCCTACTGAGGCAAATGTCTATTTGTGCTATTGGGCGTTAAGAAACTGTTGGCTTGGAATAAAGGTATTATTTCAGATAAATTTCGAATTTCTTTAAAAATCGGACTTCAAATTTCAACATTTATGTCAAAATATTTTTTTTTTACATTGGACTAGGGCAAAATTGAACCTTCCTCTCTGAGAGCGGAGAGTGTTCTGAACATTTTGATATGAATCACCTGGGTATTATGTTATCTACTTGCCCTCTAAAATGGTAATTTATAAAAGCATGTAAAATCGAAAAATGCCCTTAGATCTCAACCCAAAAAACGTTTGGACAAAAAGATCATTTTAGTCATGTTTTTTGCTCTTCCCAACCTTTTTATGGAAAAATTCTAGTACATTTTAGAAGCTAATGTTTTGGAGAAGCAATTTCAAGAGTCAAAATAATTTAATCAGATGAATAAAGGTATTATTTCACACAAATTTCGAATTTTTTCAAAAATCGGACTTCAAATTTCAACATGTATGTCAAAATATTTTTTTTTTACATTGGCCTAGGGCAAAATTGAACCTTCCTCACTGAGAGCTGAGAGTGTTCTGAACATTTTGATATGAATCACCTGGGTATTATGTTATCTACTTGCCCTCTAAAATGGTAATTTATAAAAGCATGTAAAATCGAGAACCAAAAAACCAAAAAACGTTTGGACAAAAAGATCATTTTAGTCATGTTTTTTGCTCTTCCCAACCTTTTTATGGAAAAATTCCAGTACATTTTAGAAGCTAATGTTTTGGAGAAGCAATTTCAAGAGCCAAAATAACTTAATCAGATGAATAAAGGTATTATTTCACACAAATTTCGAAATTTTTCAAAAATCGGACTTAAAATTTCAACATTTATGTCAAAATATTTTTTTTTTTACATTGGACTAGGGCAACATTGAACCTTCCACACTGAGAGCTGAGAGTGTTCTGAACATTTTGATATGAATCACCTGGGTATTATGTTATCTGCCTGCCCTCTAAAATGGTAATTTATAAAAGCATGTAAAATCGAGAAAATGCCCTTAGGGTTCAGAGGGTTAAAACCCCTTTATCCTAACCATAACCCTAACCCTAACCCCCTAACCCTAACCCTAACCCTACAGGTTGGGTGGCATAGTGGTTTAAGCCCAGGTCTCGTAGTCAAAAGGTCTCAGGTTCGAATCCAGCTTAGGGAAACAGGTTAACCCTATGCCAACTCATAACTCAAAACTCCATATTCAAATTCCAAATCTATATTCTATTTCCACATTCCAATTCCAACTCCCTCCACCTTTTATATAGGGTTTTTAAAAAACTTCACCACAGACCATTACCAAACGACATGAAACGTGCTCCTGGACACTTTTTGTGGGAATTTTTTTTTTTGGACTCAGCACTTAGAGAAATTTTCAATGACGCTCATTCATTCCTATTGGGCGAACGTTTTCACTTATAACTCCAGAACGGTACGTCCTACAGACTTGAAACCAACTTCCATCATACATAATTCGGGTACGCTGAACACACTGGAGTTGTCCCCGAGTCTCTACGACCTTCTGTTCAGGAGATACAGAACTTTTAAACATAAAAACACTCATAACTCAAAGAACGAAAGCTCGTAGAGCCTCGGGGGTAGGACCATAGGAATGCCCATCCCAAAATTAGTCTAGTAGGCACCTTTAAATGTCAACTTTACCTTTTCAAGGACAGTTATTTGACGATCGCCGTTCCAGCAATCCTGGTTAAAACCCCTTTATCCTAACCATAACCCTAACCCTAACCCCTAACCCTAACCCTAACCCTACAGGTTGGGTGGCATAGTGGTTTAAGCCCAGGTCTCGTAGTCAAAAGGTCTCAGGTTCGAATCCAGCTTAGGGAAACAGGTTAACCCTATGCCAACTCATAACTCAAAACTCCATATTCAAATTCCAAATCTATATTCTATTTCCACATTCCAATTCCAACTCCCTCCACCTTTTATATAGGGTTTTTAAAAAACTTCACCACAGACCATTACCAAACGACATGAAACGTGCTCCTGGACACTTTTTGTGGGAATTTTTTTTTTTGGACTCAGCACTTAGAGAAATTTTCAATGACGCTCATTCATTCCTATTGGGCGAACGTTTTCACTTATAACTCCAGAACGGTACGTCCTACAGACTTGAAACCAACTTCCATCATACATAATTCGGGTACGCTGAACACACTGGAGTTGTCCCCGAGTCTCTACGACCTTCTGTTCAGGAGATACAGAACTTTTAAACATAAAAACACTCATAACTCAAAGAACGAAAGCTCGTAGAGCCTCGGGGGTAGGACCATAGGAATGCCCATCCCAAAATTAGTCTAGTAGGCACCTTTAAATGTCAACTTTACCTTTTCAAGGACAGTTATTTGACGATCGCCGTTCCAGCAATCCTGGTTAAAACCCCTTTATCCTAACCATAACCCTAACCCTAACCCCCTAACCCTAACCCTAACCCTACAGGTTGGGTGGCATAGTGGTTTAAGCCCAGGTCTCGTAGTCAAAAAGTCTCAGGTTCGAATCCAGCTTAGGGAAACAGGTTAACCCTATGCCAACTCATAACTCAAAACTCCATATTCAAATTCCAAATCTATATTCTATTTCCACATTCCAATTCCAACTCCCTCCACCTTTTATATAAGGTTTTTAAAAAACTTCACCACAGACCATTACCAAACGACATGAAACGTGCTCCTGGACACTTTTTGTGGGAATTTTTTTTTTGGACTCAGCACTTAGAGAAATTTTCAATGACGCTCATTCATTCCTATTGGGCGAACGTTTTCACTTATAACTCCAGAACGGTACGTCCTACAGACTTGAAACCAACTTCCATCATCCATAATTCGGGTACGCTGAACACACGGAGTTGTCCCCGAGTCTCTACGACCTTCTGTTCAGGAGATACAGAACTTTTAAACATAAAAACACTCATAACTCAAAGAACGAAAGCTCGTAGAGCCTCGGGGGTAGGACCATAGGAAAGCCCATCCCAAAATTAGTCTAGTAGGCACCTTTAAATGTCAACTTTACCTTTTCAAGGACAGTTATTTGACGATCGCCGTTCCAGCAATCCTGGTTAAAACCCCTTTATCCTAACCATAACCCTAACCCTAACCCCCTAACCCTACAGGTTGGGTGGCATAGTGGTTTAAGCCCAGGTCTCGTAGTCAAAAGGTCTCAGGTTCGAATCCAGCTTAGGGAAACAGGTTAACCCTATGCCAACTCATAACTCAAAACTCCATATTCAAATTCCAAATCTATATTCTATTTCCACATTCCAATTCCAACTCCCTCCACCTTTTATATAGGGTTTTTAAAAAACTTCACCACAGACCATTACCAAACGACATGAAACGTGCTCCTGGACACTTTTTGTGGGAATTTTTTTTTTTGGACTCAGCACTTAGAGAAATTTTCAATGACGCTCATTCATTCCTATTGGGCGAACGTTTTCACTTATAACTCCAGAACGGTACGTCCTAAAGACTTGAAACCAACTTCCGTCAGACATAATTCGGGTACGCTGAACACACTGGAGTTGTCCCCGAGTCTCTACGACCTTCCGTTCAGGAGATACAGAACTTTTAAACATAAAAACACTCATAACTCAAAGAACGAAAGCTCGTAGAGCCTCGGGGGTAGGACCATAGGAAAGCCCATCCCAAAATTAGTCTAGTAGGCACCTTTAAATGTCAACTTTACCTTTTCAAGGACAGTTATTTGACGATCGCCGTTCCAGCAATCCTGGTTAAAACCCCTTTATCCTAACCATACCCTAACCCTAACCCCCTAACCCTAACCCTAACCCTACAGGTTGGGTGGCATAGTGGTTTAAGCCCAGGTCTCGTAGTCAAAAGGTCTCAGGTTCGAATCCAGCTTAGGGAAACAGGTTAACCCTATTCCAACTCATAACTCAAAACTCCATATTCCACAAATTCCAAATCTATATTCATTTCCACATTCCAATTCCAACCCTCCACCCTTTTTTATAGGGGTTTTTTAAAAAACTTCCCAAAAGACCATACAAACGAATGAAACTGCTCCTGGACCCTTTTTGGGTTTTTTTTTTTTGGACTCGACTTAAGAAATTTTTAAAGACGCTCATTCATTTCCCATGGGCGAACGTTTTTTACTTAAACTCCAAACGGACGTCCAAAAAGACTTGAAACCAACTTCCTCAAAAAAATTCGGTACCTGAACACTGGGGTTGGGCCCCGAGTCTTACACCCCCCGTTCGGGAACAAACTTTTAAACAAAAAAAACACTCATAACTCAAAGAACGAAAGTTGTAGAGCCTCGGGGGGAGGACCATGAAAGCCCATCCAAAATTACTAGAGGCACCTTTAAATGCAAATTTACCTTTTTAAGGGCAGTTATTTGACATCGCCGTTTCCCAATCCCCGTTAAAAACCCCTTTTTCTAACCATAACCCAACCCCAAACCCCCCCAAAAACCCTAACCCCAGGTTGGGT
>JAOPFK010000344.1:0-13195 GCA_026122265.1 Ammodytes dubius
GTTGCCCCAGTCCCCACACCTTCCGTTCAGGGGATACAGAACTTTTAAACATAAAAACACTCATAACTCAAAGAACGAAAGCTCGTAGAGCCTCGGGGTAGGGCCATAGGGAAAACCCCCTCCCAAAATTAGTCTAGTAGGCACCTTTTAAAAAACAACCCTTTTCCTTTTCAAAGGCAGTTAAATTTACGATCGACTTCCGGGATCCCGGTTTAAAACCCCCTTTCCTTTGGGTTAAAAAAACCCCCCCCTCCTTTAACCTAACCCTAACCCTAACCCCAAAACCCTAAAAAGGTTTGGGGGGGCTTAGTGGGTTTAAAAACCCAGGTCTCGTAGTCAAAAAGGGGGCCCCGTTTTTGAATCCCCGCTCAGGGGAAAAAGGTTTAAACCCCATTCCCAAATCCAATTCCCAAATCCCCCCAAAATTCCAAAACCTATATTTCAAATTTTCCCCATTCCAATTCCAACACCCTCCCCCCTTTTTTTATAGGGTTTTTAAAAAACTTCACCACAACCATTACCAAAAAGACAAAGAAACCCGGGTCCTGGACAAATTTTTTGGGGGGGCTTTTTTTTTTTTGGGCTCAGCACTTTTAGAAATTTTTTAATGACGCTCATTTATTCCCCATTGGGGGAACGGTTTTTTACTTATAACTCCAGAACGGGACTCCCACAGAAATTGGGAAAACCCAAATTCCGTCAGACCTAATTGGGGACCCCGAAAAAACACCGGGGGAATTTGTCCCCGATCCCCTACGACCTTCCGTTCCCGGGGATAAAAGAACTTTAAACATTTAAAAAAACTCATAAAATCAAAGAAGAAAGCTCCTAGAGCCCCGGGGGGAGGACCATAGGGAAAACCCCCTCCCAAAATTTTCTAGTAGGGACCTTTAAAAGTCAACCCTTTTCCTTTTCAAGGAAAATTATTTACAACGACGTTCCGGCGTCCCCGGTTAAAACCCCCTCCTGGTTTAAAAACCCCCCTTTTCATAAACCCAAAACCCCAACCCCAACCCTAAACCACAGGTTGGGGGGCTCAGTGGTTTAAGCCCAGGTTTTCGTATCAAAAGGCCAGGTTTTGAAAACCGCTCAGGGGAAAAAGGGAACCCTATTCCAACCCCTATTCCAACTCCACATTCAACATCCAAAACTTTTATATTTCATTTCCACAAACCAATTCCCAAATCCCTCCACCTTTTATTAAAAGGGTTTTTTAAAAAAATTCACCACAGACCAATTTTAAAAAACACATGAAACTGCTCCTGGACACTTTTTGGGGGAAATTTTTTTTTTGGGCTCAGCACTTTGAACAAATTTTTAAAAACGCTCATTCAAATTTCCCATTGGGCCAAAAACCCCCCCTTTTTACTTTTAAATCCAGAACGGTACGTCCCCACAGACTTTAAACCAACTTCCGTCAAAAAATTTCGGGGAAGCTGAACACCCCTGGGTTGTCCCCATCCCCTACGACCTTTCCCTTAGGAGATACAAACTTTTAACTTTAAAAACACTCATAACTCAAAGGGAAAGAAAGGGTCGTAAGCCTCGGGGGGAGGGCCATAGGAAAGCCCAACCCCAAAAATTTGTCTAGTAGCCCTTTAAATGTCCCAAATTTACCTTCTTCCCAAAGGGCAGTTTTTTGACGATCGACTTTCCGGGGATCCTGGGGTTAAAACCCCCTCCTGGTTTTTAAAAACCCCCTTTTCATAACCTAAAACCCCCCAACCCCCAACCCTAAACCCCACAGGTTTTGGGTTTTGGGTCCCGTGGTTTAAGGGCCCGGTCTCGTAGTCCAAAAAAGGGCCCCAGGGGTTTGAATCCACTCAGGGGAAAAAGGTTTTTAAACCCCATTTCCCAACCCCCAATATTCCAACCCCCAAACATTTCCCCCAAAACTAAAATTACATTTCCCCCATTTCCAAATTTCCCAAATCCCTCCACCCTTATATAGGTTTTTAAAAAAATTCAACCCCCAAACCCTTACCCAAACGAAAATGAAACGGCCCCTGGACACTTTTTTTTGGGGGGAAATTTTTTTTTTTGGGGCTCAGCCCCTTAGAGAAATTTTTAATGACGCTCAATTTATTCCTATTGGGCGAACGTTTCACTTATAACCCAGAACCCAAATCCTAAAAGACTGAAACCCAAATTTTCCCTCAGACAAAAAATTCGGGGACCTGAACACACGGATTTTTCCCCGATCCCCTACGCCTTTTCCCTTCCCGGAATACAGAACTTTTTTAAAAATAAAAACACTCAAACTCAAAGAAGAAAGCTCGAAAAGCCTCGGGGGGAGGACCATAGGGGAAAAACCCTCCCCAAAAATTTGTCTATAGGCACCTTTTAAAAGTCCAAATTTTCCTTTTCAAGGACATTATTTTTACGATCGAAAAGGTTTCCCCGGCCTTAAACCCCCCGGGTTTAAAAACCCCCCCCTTTTTAAAACCTAACCCTAACCCCAACCCTAAACCCAAAAGGTTGGGGGGCTTAGTGGGGTTTTAAACCCAGGGCCGTAGTCAAAAGGTCTCAGGTTCGAATCCCCGCTTAGGGAAACAGGTTTTAAACCCCATTCCAACCCCCATATTCCAACTCCACATTTAACATTCCCCAAAAATCATAAAAAAAATTTTTCCCCATTCCAAAACCCAAATCCCCCACCTTTTATAAAGGGTTTTTAAAAACTTCACCCCAAACCATTACCAAAAAAACATGAAACGTGCTCCTGGACACTTTTTTGGGGGGAAATTTTTTTTTTGGACTCACACTTAGAGAAATTTTCAATACGCTCTTTTAATTTCCCATTGGGCCCAAAAGTTTTCACTTTTAACTCCGAAAAGGGACGCCTAACCCCTTGAAACCCCAAAAAAATTCCCCTCAGAACCCAAAATTCCGGGGCCCTGAAAACACTGAGTTTTTCCCCCAGTCTCTAAAGACCTTCGTTCAGGGGGGGGATTTTTAAAAAACTTTAAACATAAAAACACTCATAACCCCAAAGAAAAGAAAAAACCCCAACCCAAAACCCCCCCCCCCAAAAAAAATTTTTGGTTTTTAAAAAATTTTTTAAAAAACCAAGGAAAATTCCCTCCCTTTTCCCCTTTTTTAAAAAACCTTTAATCAGAACCCCTCTAAACCCCTTCCTAAAAAAACCCAAATACCCAAGATTTTAAAAAAATTCCTTTCGGGTTTTTAAAAAGAAAAATTTCCCCCCCAAAAAACCCCCGGGAAAACCCCTTTTTCCAAAAACCCCCAAAATAAAAGGGGGGCCTTTAAAACCCCCCAAAAGGAAACCCCCCAAAAACGACCCTTTTAAACCCCTTTACCCTTTTTAAAATTAAAAAAAAATTTTCCCCTTTTCCCCCCTTTAAACCCCAAAATTAGGGTTTAAAAAATAAAAAAACCCTTCCCCCCTTTTCCCCCATTTTTAAAAATTTTTTAATTTCCCCCCAAAAAAAACCCCCCCCCAAAAATTTTTTTTCCCCTTTAAACAAAAAAAAACCCCCAAAAATTTTAAAAAATTTTTTGTTTAAAAAATTAGGAAATTTTTAAAACCCCTAATCCCCGGGAAATTTTAAATTTTTTTAAAAACCTAAATTAAACCCAAAAAATTTTTCCCAAAAACCCCAAAAAATTAGTTTTAAATTACATTTCAAAAAAAATTTTTTAAAAATTTTCCCCATCGAGCCCCCCTTTTTAAAAAACCCCTTTAAAAAAACCCCCCAATAAAACCAAAAAAACCCTAAACCTTTGGGGGGGAATTTTAACCCCCCAAAAAAAAAAACCCCCTTTTTAACCCCCTTTTAAAAGTAAAACCCCAACCCCCCCCACCCCCCTTTTTAAAAACCCCCCTCAAAACCCCCCCTTTTAAAAAAAAACCCCCCCCCCATTTAAACCCAAACCTTTAAAATTTTCTTTTTTTAACAATTTTCCCCTTTATTTTTTTAAAAATCCCCCTTATACCAAAAATAAATCTAAAATTAAAACCCCTTTTTTTTATAAATTTAAAAAAAAAACCCCAACCCAAACGAAATTCCTAAAAAGGGGGAAATTTTTTTAAATTAAAACCCCAACTAAGGGGGGGGGCCAAAAACCCCCACCCAAAGCTTTCCCCCTTTTCAACTAAAATTTTAAAAAAAGAAATCGGTCTCAAAACCCCCCAAAACCCCCAAATTAAACAACACCTAAAAACAAATTTTGGCTTTTGGAAAAGGGGCCTCCCTTAAACCCCCCGGAAATTAATTTAACCAACCCAAAACCCAAAACAAAATTTTTTAACCCCCCTTAAAACCCCCCTTAAAAAGGGAAAAAATTAACCCAAACCATTTCCCCCAAAAACCCACCCCAAAAAAAAATTTTAACCCCCCAAAAAATTTTTCCCCCCCCCCCAATTTTTAAAACCCCCCCCCACCCAAAACCCAAAATTTTTCATTTTTAACCCTTTTTTCCCCCCAAAAAAATTTTTTAAAAAAAAACCCTTAAAGCGAACTTTTCCCCCTTTTGGAATTTTTTTAAACCCAACTTTAAAAAAAAGGACTAAACCCCTTTTGGGCCCCAAAAAATTTGGGCCCCCAAAACCTTTTAAAAAATTTTTTAAAAAAAAAAACCCACAAAACCCCCGGGCCCCTTTCCCCCAAAAATAAAAAACATAACAACCTAAAATAAAAACCTCGGGTTTGGGGGGGACCCGGACCCTCAAAATTTTTGTTAAACCCCCAAAAAGGAACCCTAACCCCTTTCCCCATTTTCCCCTTTTAAAAACCCTTTAAAAACCCCCTTTCAACCAACCCCAAACCCTTTTCCCCCAATTATTTTAAAAACCCCCCCCAAAAAAAAATTTTTTCCCTCAAAAAACCCTTTTTTTTTTTAAAAACTTCCAAAACCTTTTTCAAACCAAAAAACCTTTTTTTTTTTTTAAAAGTTAAAAATTTTAAACAATTTTCCCCAAAAAAGGTTTTCCAAACCCGACTTTTTTTAATGAAAAAAACAATAATGGGGCAAACCTTTTGGGGCCAAGTTTTTTTAAATCCCAAATTTTAAATTAAAAAACCAAAAAATTTCCCCTTTTGAATTTCCCTCCCAAAGGGTTTAAAACCCCTTTTAAACCCCCAAACCCCAAAAAAAAATTTAAATGGGGGGAAAAAAGGAACCCCCCCAAAAAACTAAAAAAAAAATTTTCCCTTCAAAATTTTTTAAAATTTTTCCCTTTTATTAAAAACCCTTAAAAACCCTAAATTTTAAAAAACCCAACCCCCTTTCCCCATTTAAACCCCCTTTTAAAAATTTTTTTACCAAAAAATTTTTAAAACCCCAAAAAATTTCCAAACCCCAATTTAACTTTTAAACTTTTAAATTTCTCCCCAAAAAAAAATTCCCTTTTTTTATTTTTCCCAAAATTTTCCCCAAAAAACGCCTCTTTTTGGGGAAAAATTTTTAAAAAAAAAATTTTTTTAAAAACCCCCCCCCCTTTAACCTTTTCCCCCCTTTTAATAAATTTTCCCCAAACAACCCCCAAAAAAAAAACCCCCCAAACCCCCCGGGTCCTTTCCCCCCCAAAAAATTTAAAACCCTCAAACCTAAAAAACAAATTTTGGGGCCCGGTTTTAAAAACCTGGAAAAACCCCCTTTTTTAAAACCCCCCAAAAAAATTCCCCATTTAAAAATTTTCAAAATTTCCCCTTTTAAAAAAAAATTTTTTAACCCCAATTTAACCCCCCCCCAAAATTTAAAAAAATTTCCCCCCTTAAAAACCGGGGGGGGGGGGGCGAATCCAGCAGGGGAATTTCCCTGACACTTTTTTGAACTTTTTTTTTTTGGCCAAGACTTAACATTTTCCATGAACGACCCTCCTCCCTATTGAAACTTTTTACATATACCCAAACGTATTCCACAGACTTAAACCAACTTCCGTCAGATCATAAGAATTATCTTGAACACACTGAGTTTCCCGAGCTCATCCCTTCCGTCAGGAGTACAGAACTTTTAAACATATAACAACTTACTCAAAGAACTAAATCAGAGCCTTTGGTGGACTCATAGGAAAGCCCATGCCAAAATTAGTCTGTAGGCCACCTTTAAATTTAACTTTTAACCTTTCAAAACATCTATTTGACTCAAGAACAAAGTCCCGGCGATCCTGGTTAAAAACCCCCTCCAGGTTAAACCCTTATCATAAACTAACCCTAACCCAACCCTAAATCCAATTCCTCCCAAATGCAGTTATTTGACCACGTTCCGAGTCCAAAAGTCTCATCTATCCACCGTAAACAGGTTAACCCTATCCCAACCCAATTCAACTCCACATTCAACATTCCAAACTTATTATACATTTCCCCATTCCAATCAACTCCCTCCACCTTTATATAGGGTTTTTAAAAACTCACCACAACATACCAGACATGAACCTCCTGACATTTGGGGAACTTTTTTTACACACTTTTCATACGCTCATCATCCAGGCGAACTTTTCACTTAACTCCAGAACGGTACGTCCTAAGACTTGAACCAACTCCGTCACAAATTACCTGACACACTGAGTTTCCCAGTCCTCCGACCTTCCGTTCGAGTCGAACTTTAAACTAAAAACACTCATACCAAAGAACGAAACCTAACCCGGTAACCATAGGAAGCCACCCATTATCTAGTAGGCACTTTAAATGTCAACTTACTTCAAGACAGTTTTTAAATCGATTCCGGCATCCTGTTAAAACCCCCTCCTGGTTAAAACCCCTATATAAGCTAACCCAACCCAACCCTAACTAATTGGGTCTCATGTAAGCCCAGGTCCAGTCAAAAGGTCAGTTCGATCCGCTCAGGGAAACTTAACCCTATCAACCCATATTAACTCCAATTCACATCAAAACTCATTTCATTTAATCCCATCCACTCCCACTTAATAGTTTAAAATAAAGCATACCAAACACATGAAACGTGCTCCTACACTTTGGGGAACTTTTTTTTTGGACTCAGCACTTCAATGACGCTCTTCATCCTATGGGAAAATTTACTTAAACTCCAGAACGACGTCCTAAACGAACACTCCGTCGATTCGGTACAACACATGAGTTGTCCCCGAGCTCTACACCTCCTAGAATACAATTTAACTAAACACTCATAACAAAGAACGAATGAGAGCCTCGGGTCGAATCCAGCTCAGGGAAACAGGTTAACCCTATTCCAACTCCATATTCCAACTCCACATTCAACATTCCAAAACTCTATATTACATTTCCACATTCCAATTCCAACTCCCTCCACCTTTTATATAGGGTTTTTAAAAAACTTCACCACAGACCATTACCAAACGACATGAAACGTGCTCCTGGACACTTTTTGGGGGAACTTTTTTTTTTGGACTCAGCACTTAGAGAATTTTCAATGACGCTCATTCATTCCTATTGGGCCAACGTTTTCACTTATAACTCCAGAACGGTACGTCCCCACAGACTTGAAACCAACTTCCGTCAGACATAATTCGGGTACGCTGAACACACTGGAGTTGTCCCCGAGTCTCTACGACCTTCCGTTCAGGAGATACAGAACTTTTAAACATAAAAACACTCATACTCAAAGACGAAGCCTTAAAGCCTCGGGTGCCATAGGAAACCTCCCAAATTATCTAGTTGGCCCTTAATGTCAACTTCTCTCAGGACAGTTATTTTGAACGAAACACTCGCAAACTGGAAAACCCCTCGTTAAACCCCCTTATCATAAGCCTAACCCTAACCCAACCTAAACCACAGTTGGTGGCTCAGTGTTTAAGCCCAGTCCGTATCAAAGGTCTCAGTTCGAATCCGCTCAGGAAACAGGTTAACCCTATCCACCATATCAACTCCAAAATCCAAAACTCTAATTACATTCACATCCAATTCCACCCCTCCACCTTTATAAGTTTTTAAAAAACTTCACCACAGACCATTACCAAACACATAAACGTCCCTGGACACTTTTTGGGAACTTTTTTTGACTCAGCACTTTCATGACGCCATTCATTCCTATTGGGCCACGTTTCACTTATAATCCAGAACGGTACGTCCTCAGACTTGAAACCAACTTCCTCAGACAATTGTACGCTAACACACTGGAGTGTCCCGATCTCTACGACCTTCCGTCAGGAGATACAGAACTTTAAACATAAACACTCAAACCAAGAACAAGCTCGAGACCTCGGGAGGACCATAGGAAAGCCCATCCCAAAATAGTCAGAGGCACCTTAATGTCAACTTACCTTCTCAGACAGTATTGACGATCGACGTCGCGACCTGGTAAAACCCCCTCCTGGTAAAACCCCCTTATCAAAGCTAACCTAACCTACCTAAACCTACAGTGGGTCTCAGTGTTTAAGCCCAGTCTCGTATCAAAAGGTCTCAGGTCGAACCAGCCAGGAAACATTAACCCTATCCAACTCCACACAACATTCCAAAACCTATATACATTCCACATTCCAATTCCAACTCCCTCCACCTTTTATATAGGTTTAAAAAACTTCACCACAGACATTACCAAACGACTGAACGTGCTCCTGCACTTTTGGGAACTTTTTTTTTTGACTCGCACTTAAGACATTTCATGACGCCATTCATCCTATTGGGCCAACGTTACTTATAACTCAGAACGGTACGTCTACGACTGAAACCAACTTCCGTCAACATAATTCGTACGCTGACACACTGGTGTCCGAGCTCTACGACTTCCGTTCAGAATACAGAACTTTTAACATAAAACACTCTAACCAAAGAACGAAAGCTCGAGACCCGGGGTAGACAAGAAGCCCATCCCAAAATTAGTCTAGTGCACCTTAAAGCACTTTACCTTTCAAGGACAGTTATTTGACGATCGACGTCCGGCGATCCTGGTTAAAACCCCCTCCTGTTAAACCCCCTATCAAAGCTAACCAACCTAACCCTAAACCACAGGTGGTGGCTCAGTGTTTAAGCCCAGGTCTCGTAGTCAAAAGGCTCAGGTTCAACCAGCTCAGGAAACAGTTACCCTATCCAACTCAAATCCAATTCCAAAAACTCATATACTTTCCACATTCCAATTCCACCCCTCCACTTTTATATAGTTTTTAAAAACTTCACACAACCATTACAAACGACATGAAAGTGCTCCTACACTTTTGGGGACTTTTTTTGGACCAGCATTCAATGACGCTCATTCATTCCTATTGGGCAACGTTTCACTTATAACTCCAGACGTACTCACAGCTGAACCACTTCGTCAGACATAATTCGGGTACGCTGAA
This sequence comes from Ammodytes dubius, assembly GCA_026122265.1. NCBI lineage: Eukaryota > Metazoa > Chordata > Actinopteri > Uranoscopiformes > Ammodytidae > Ammodytes > Ammodytes dubius. The sequence goes on from JAOPFK010000344.1 coordinate 9,239, forward strand.
CCACGGAGTTTCCCGATCTCTACGACCTCCTTCAGAGATACAGAACTTTAACATAAAACCTCATAACTCAAAGAAAAAGCTCGTAAGCCTCGGGGATAGGAAAGCCCATCCCAAAATTAGTCTAGTAGGGACCTTTAAATGTCAACTTTACCCTTTCAAGGACAGTTTATTTGACGATCGACGTTCCGGCGATCCTGGTTAAAACCCCCCCCTGGTTAAAACCCCCCTTTTCATAAGCCTACCCTAACCCTAACCAAACCTACAGGTTGGGTGGCTCAGTGGTTAAGCCCAGGTCTCGTAGTCAAAAGGTCTCAGTTTCGAATCCAGCTCAGGGAAACAGGTTAAAACCCCATTCCAACTCCATATTCCAACTCCAATTCCACATTCCAAAACTCTATATTACATTTCCACATTTCCCAAATTTCCCAAATCCCTCCACCTTTTATATAGGGGTTTTTAAAAAACTTCAAACCCCAGACCATTACCAAACGACATGAAACGTGCTCCTGGACACTTTTTGGGGAACTTTTTTTTTTTGGACTCAGCAAATTAGAGACATTTCAATGACGCTCATTCATTCCTATTGGGCCAACGTTTTCACTTATAACTCCAGAACGGGACGTCCTACAGACTTGAAACCAACTTCCGTCAGACATAAAATTTGGGGACGTGAACACACTGGGTTTTCCCCGAAAACCAACAACCCTTTTTCAGGAGATCAGAACTTTTAAAAAATAAAAAAACTCATAACCAAAAAACAAAGCCGTAAGCCTCGGGGGTAGGAAACCCAAGGGAAAGCCCCTCCCAAAATTAGTCTAGTAGCACCTTTAAATGGGCAACTTTAAAACCCTTTTTCAAGGGCATTATTTTACATCGCGTTCCCCCGATCCTGGTTTTAAAAACCCCCCCCTGGGTTAAAAAACCCCCCTTAAACATAAGCCTAACCCTAACCCTAACCCTAAAAACCTTTCAGGTTGGGTGGCCCCAGTGGTTTAAAGGGCCCCGGTCTCGAAATCAAAAGGTCCAGGGTTTGAATCCACTCAGGGAAACAGTTTAAACCCCATTTCCCAACTCCAAATTCCCCCATTCCAAAACCCCAAAAATTACATTTCCACAATTTCCCAAAAACCCAAATCCCCCCAACCCCTTTTTTTAAAAAAGGGGTTTTTAAAAAAATTTAAACCCCAGACCATTTCCCAAAAGACATGAAACCGGGCCCCGGACACTTTTTTGGGGAACTTTTTTTTTTTGGGCTCAGCCCCTTTCAAAAATCGCTCATTCATTCCAAAAGGGCCCAAAAAGTTTTTCCCTTTTAACAACCAAACGGTACTCCTACAGACTTTAAACCAAATTCCGTCAGACATAAATTTGGTACGCTGGAAAACACTGGGGGTTGTCCCCGAGTCCCCTACACCTTTCCCTTCAGGGGAAACTAGAACTTTTTAAAAATAAAAACACTCATAACTCAAAGAAAAGAAACCGTAGAGCCCCCGGGGGTAGGGCCATAAAAAACCCATCCCCAAAAATTTTTCTAGTAGGCACCTTTTAAAAAGTCAACTTTTTCCCTTTTCAAAGACATTATTTGAAAGATCGACTTCCGGGGAACCTGGGGTTTAAAAAAAACCCCCCTTGGGTTTAAAAACCCCCCCCAAAACCTAACCCAAACCTACAGTTGGGCTCATGTTTAACCCAGTCTCGAGTCAAAGTCTCAGTTCGAATCCAGCCAGGGAACATTCCCTATTCCAACCCATATCCAACTCCCATTCAACATTCCAAACTCTATATACTTTCCACATTCCAATTCCACTCCCTCCACTTTTATATAGGTTTTAAAAACTTCACACAGACCATACCAAACGACAGAACGGTCCGGACACTTTTGGGGAACTTTTTTTTTTTTGACTAAAATTTCAGACCTCATTCATTCCTATTGGCAACGTTTCACTTATAACCCAGACGTACGTCCTACAGACTGAAACCACTCCGTCAACATAACGGACGCTAACACCTGAGTTGTCCCGAGTCTCTAACACCTTTCCGTTCAGGAAACAGAACTTAAACATAAAAACACTCATAAAATCAAGACGAAAGCTCGTAAGCCTCGGGTTGACCAAGGAAAGCCATCCAAAATTAGTCTATGCCCTTAATGCAACTTACCTTCTCAAGACAGTTATTTACGATCGACGTTCCGCGATCCTGTTAAAACCCCTCCGTTAAAACCCCCTATCAAGCCAACCCCAAAAACCTAAACCCAGTTGTGCTCAGTGTTTAAGCCCAGTCTCTTCAAAGGTCCAGTTCGAATCACTCAGGAAACAGGTTAACCCATTTTTATATAGGGTTTTTTAAAAAAAATTCACCACAGACCATACCAAAAAAGACAGAAACGGGCCCCGGGAAAACTTTTGGGAAACTTTTTTTTGGACTCAGCACTTAGAGACATTTTCAATGACGCTCCCTTCATTCCTATTGGGCCAACCTTTTCACTTATAACTCCCAGAACGGTACGCCTAAAAGACTGAAACCAACTTCCGTCAGACAATAATTCGGGGACGCTGGGAACACACGGAGTTTCCCCGAGTCTCTAAAACCTTTCCCTCAGGAGATACAGAACTTTTAAACTAAAAACACTCATAACTCAAAGAACGAAAGCTCGTAAGCCTCGGGGTAGGACCATAGGAAAGCCCATCCCAAAATTAGTCTAGTAGGCAACCTTTTAAAAGTCAACTTTACCTTCTCAAGGACAGTTATTTGACGATCCGGGAAAGTTTTCCCGGGGGAAACCCGGTTAAAAAACCCCCCCCTGGTTAAAACCCCCTTACATAAGGGTTTAAACCCCAAACCCCCCAAAACCCCAAAACCCCCCCGGGGTGGGTCCGGGGGGTTTTTAAACCCAGGGCTCGTAAATTTAAAAGGTCTCAGGTTTTTTAAACCGCTTAGGGGAAAAAGGTTAAAAACCCCATTCCAACTCCATAATTTCCCAAATCCACATTCAACATTCCCAAAACCCATATTACATTTCCACATTCCAATTCCAACTCCCTCCACCTTTTTTAAGGGTTTTTTAAAAAAAAATCACCCCAGACCATTACCAAACGACATAAAGTGCTCCTGGGCACTTTTTGGGGAACTTTTTTTTTTTTGGGCTCCACTTCACAAAGACCTCATTCATTCCTATTGGGGGAACGTTTTCACTTAAAACTCCCGAACGGTACGTCCTACAGACTTGAAACCAACTTCCGTCAAACATAATTCAGGTACGCTGAACACACTGGAGTTGTCCCCGAGTCTCTACGACCTTCCGTTCAGGAGATACAGAACTTTTAAACATAAAAACACTCATAACATCAAAGAACGAAAGCTCGTAGAGCCTCGGGGTAGGACCATAGGAAAGCCCATCCCAAAATTAGTCTAGTAGGCACCTTTAAATGTCAACTTTACCTTCTCAAGGACATTTATTTGACGATCGACGTTCCGGCGATCCTGGGTTTAAAACCCCCTCCTGGTTAAAACCCCCTTATCATAAGCCTAACCCTAACCCTAACCCTAACCTACAGGGTTGGTGGCTCAGTGGTTTAAGCCCAGTCTCGTATCAAAAGGTCTCAGTTCGAATCCAGCTCAGGGGAAAAAAGTTAACCCTAATTCCAACTCCATAAATTCCAACTCCAAATTCCAAAATTCCAAAACTCTATATTACATTTCCACATTCCAATTCCAAATCCCTCCACCTTTTATATAGGGTTTTTAAAAAACTTTACCACAGACCATTACCAAACGACATGAAACGTGCTCCTGGACACTTTTGGGGAACTTTTTTTTGGACTCAGCACTTTCAATGACGCTCATTCTATCCTATTGGGCGAACGTTTCACTTATAACTCCAGAACGGGACGTCCTACAGACTTGAAAACCCAAATTCCCAACATAATTTCGGTACCGAACACATGGAGTTGTCCCCGA
>JAOPFK010000345.1:0-30716 GCA_026122265.1 Ammodytes dubius
GGATGGAGGGATAAGGAAGCAGCAATGTCAGTATCAGGAGAGATGATGGTAGTGTGATGGAGAGAAGAGAAGAGGAGGAGGACAGAGGAGAATAAATCATTGGTCTGTGTGTCTTTTTTCCTGCCTCCTCCTGTAATGACATGTCAGCAGTAGCCTAAGTAGCGATGCTCTCCACACTGTAAGTACAGCAACTCTAAGTAAAGAGGAAACTGGGATGTTCGGTGACAGAGTGGGTGTAGTAAGAAAACACTGTCAGGATTTAGGGTCGGTGCTGGAAACAGAAGTGACCTGCTGTTTAGTTAATGGGTTGTTGCATTTATGTGCTCAAGTTATACCAAGACACATACATACACACAACACACACACACACACACACACACACACACACACACACACACACACACACACACACAACACACACACACACAGTATACCTTCACCTCTCATGAATCTAACTTTAAAATTATATAATGGAGGGAATTAAAATTTTGCTCATTTGGTTAATGAATGGATTTTGGCTGGACAATGAGTTTTGTGTTTGTGTTTTATTATAAAAGAACATAATATGTGTTCTTTATTTTTACATTCTTTTCAATAAGTCCTAAATAGTTTCCAATCAACATCAAACACTTTCCAACCAACCAATCCAGCCACATAGGCTACTGCACTGTGACTCAGTGTGGTGAACAGATGTTTTGTTTTGACCTGGTTGTTTGAGATGTGTGGTGTTAGGTGTGTCACGATTCTCCAAATCCTTGATTTTGATTTTTTTCGATGTTAAGATCACAATTTGATTTGGGCTAATTGATTGATTCCACTCCATTGAGTGACCAAATAAATACGGTCTGTAATCAAACAATACCTGCATGAATGTAGCCTACCTATTCTCATTAATATTAAGGTGAAGAGCTGATTACATACATGTTGAGTCACACTGATGCTGTTCTCTATGCCTCAGTCGAGCAGAGAGGAGTGTACATGTTCATGTATTTATCATAGGCTTACTCACAGTGTTAATTTGGTATGGTATTTAGTTTGTTTTATCTATGTGTTTTTAATGTGTTTCTCTTATATTTTAAAGGGCATTATGTGTTTTGAAAGGGCTATGGCTACACGCAGTTTATTATTAACCCTCTGGCTCCAGGAGGGATTCCCCATCATTCAGATGCATACAGACACTGCCTGTGTAAAGTTCTGCTTTTTTTGGCGTCCACTTTTATGCCGGATAATTTTTTTTCCAACTTTCTGAGACAGACAGCAGCGTTCGCAGCTATCACCACATGCTGATGCCTAGCCCCCTTTCGCACTCAAACTGTGCCACCAAACTGTTTTGTCCCTTTTAGCCACCTCCCCACTTTGGTGTGACCGCAGTGATTTTACACCGTAGAGCCTATTTTTCCATTTCCCTTTGAGTTGGCTTTTGCCACGATCGCCATCCTGCAGTCAGAAAATTCATATTAATCTTGGGCATTCAATGACTATTGATGGATAATTGTGGGTGTTACTGTGCCACATTTTGAGTTGATTATGATTTAAAAAAGGATATAGCGTAGGACGTGAGTTCGAACAGTTTTATGAATCCGAATATTTTTGTTCGCAGCATTTCCTCTGTTTCTTCTTTTCGTTTGCCAGCTATCCATGTGAATCCTACTCACAGTTTTATACATGAGGCCCCAATACATAACGTCACAACACCTGACGATTGTAGTGCTTTGCAAATGGGAACTATGTTGGGTCCAGTATGTTACACGTGCATAGCATAGCCTGCTAAGTGCAAACTGGGGTTAACTCACCAGGATGCAAAAATACTTCCACACCTGTAGTTCAGCTGACTTTCAACAGTTACCACGGTGTCTTTTGTCCACAGCTGCAGGTACAGTAGGAGGTAACTGTCAGTGACTGAATGCCGTCTTTCTGTTATTGTTGCATGCCTGCCGAACGTGACTGAGCTATGAGGGCGAGGCAAATCGACGGTTCCTCCTTCAACTTAGAAGGTCGAGATGGTGATGTCATTTCAATCGATCTAAACGTCGAGATTGTGACACCCCCTCTGTGGTTTTGCACTGAAAACATAATTCACAGCATCACAGGAGGTCACCACATAAACACACTGGCCCTCATTTATCAACCTTGCGTAGACCAGAAAAATGGGTGTACGTACATTTCCACGCAAATCTCGGCATTTATCAATATGGACGTGAGCGTAGGATACGCTCAAATCCCACGCCAGCTCTCAGCTCGTGTACGCAAGTTTGTAAACAGCATGGACTCGCAGTGCAGGCTGTGCCGGGTAGCCGATGACTTTGTTGGACAATTATTAGAAGGTAATACAAATGCAGTGTTTGCTCAGACCGAAATAAAGATATTAATCACTTAAAATTGTGCAAACTGAGTAGGAGAGCTGATTCAATAGTGCGCACACCGACCACTTAGGAGCGCTGCATGGGACTGCGTAAGGGCAGTTATCTTCGACTTGGAGCAGCTGGGGGGGACACTAAGGCACGGGGGCTGCATTCATTCAAAATGTTAGCCTAAGCAGCCTATTAGATATGTAGTAGGCCTACACTGCTCTTTATGATAAATACACGGCACAACATTCAGCTTAACATTTTATTTATTTGAAGCACGTTTTAGATGTTAGTTCCTCTTTTAATGTGTCATTGATCGCTTAAGCGAGAGATTTATTTCCACCGTTAACCGGCACGTTTTTCCGATCTGCTGATGGAGCAGGACAGTGGGCGCTCTCACAGCTGATCGTTGCCGGGTCGGCTTGTGCAGCTGACGGCCGGGCTGACCAAGCGCATGCTGTCATGAGTAAAACGCAAAATGTGTTATTTTTAGTTTTTAAACCCCTCTTGAGTAGTGCTATCTAAAAGGGCCAATACATTTTAATCATTCTGCAGACGTGTATTTCTTTTATGGGGACCATTATCGGACAGTTGGTGCGTCTTTTTCTCCTCTACCACTTATATTATGCCCGCACCCCCAGCCCAGTTGGTTGCATTTCAGAACAGCAACACGCTTTTTTTAGTGGCGATTTTTGAGTCAGACCACTTTTTCTTCATCTATTCAAAGAAATGGCGACATATAATTGTATATGCTGTTTTATAGCATTTGAGCAATAGCCATTATGTAAACCTAAAATGCAAAATCCTCAGCTGGAGATCGTTTGTTGTCAACACCAACGCTGTTGACCGCAGCAGTTATTTTCTTCCTAACTGCTGCCTTCTGTCGTTCTTCGATGCCGCTTGTAGCCTAATGCTCCGAAATGAAACTCTTTATTTTTCTACTTTCGCTGTTATTCTGTCAATTTCTACTTCAGATAAGTTCCTCTTGTGTGCCGTAATGCGCTTATCCATGTCGCAAAACCTCTGGGCGAGGCCTCTAAACTGAGGAAATATAGGGGCGTGGTACGATTGTTTTCAGCCTCCACATTTATCAATAATGGCCTGGCGTACGCCGAGATTGGCGAGATACGACTGTTTGATAAATCCCACGCGATACCTGGCGTAGGGAGGTATTTGCGCCAGAATCTGCACCAGTTTCCACGCACGTTTGATAAATGAGGGCCACAGTGAGCACAGACACAGAGCAGTCAGAGTGACAGAGGGTTGATGTCAAGGATAGCTTCAGAAGTTAATAATTGGTTGTTGATGCCTCAGAGACAAGAGGACCAGAACAAACCTGAAAAGAGTGGGGTGTTTACATACAGCCCCGGCTCCGCTAACGGCGATCTAAAAAGCCAGAGACAACAGATGTTTATGTTTATACTAACCACCTAGCCAGAACGTCGCGGATTGACATTTTGGGGAACAGGCTGATGTTTCAAAAAGTTCAGAAAAAAAAAATAATAATACATTGCTGAATCACTCAAAGTCCTCAAAGTGCCATCTTGTTACCTCCATAAGGTAACAAACCAACTACATCAGTCCCTCAAACACTGAACTATCCCTTTAAGTCCAGCTGCTCACTGATCTCTTGGCTTCTCTTTGTCCTTATTCTTTTCTTTTGGTACAGAATCATAGTTCAGATTGCCCTTAGCACCTCTCACACTGAATCCTATCTCAGTGACATCTTTAAGTATTTTTCTGTACGTCTAACTTTGCTCTCATTAGTTCACACCCACAGTGAACATCCCACTTGTCCCTACACTCACTTCACTGTCTTTACTTTGCCTGGTCCTCCATCACCTCTTACGTTAGGGCTCTGCTGATTTGAATGCTTTGTGTATCTCTCATGGCATCGTTTCCCCAAAGCTGCCTGCACATGACAGAAAGTCAAATCTTGTCTTTCTGTGGCTGAGCCATTGTTTCCTCTGAGGGGAGTGTGCTGCTGCCCATCTCACTGCAGAGCTTCTCTCAACCTGTCATCTGCTCACACTTCAATCGATTTGGATGTTGACCCTGTTTACTGCTGGCTTTGCAAATGCAACCAGTGAGTCGGAGAGGAAGACAATGATGGAAAAAGTGAGCATTAATAGATTTAGACAGGCTGACCGAATTCAGCCCTCTGTGTAATGTGGCATTTGATGAAATGTTTTGCCTTTTTATTAAAGTATGTAATCAGCTATGCAGCTTCTTTTAGTTCAACCAAACACTTGTCTTCTGCTGATCATTAGTTTTAATCCCACAGGTATATCACTGTTCCTCCTGCTCTGTCTCCCACTAACAAGGCCAGCTGCTAAAGTGTGTATGCTTATTTATTTTCACTGCTCTCTTTGGTTTCCTATTAATTTTTCCATTTCCATCCAAATTAAACATTAAACTCCTTTCATGATAACTCAAAATATATTTGTGTCTCTACAAATAATATGCTGCAGGGTTTCTGAAAATATTTCTCTTTAACAAATGAAAATTAATTCATTTATACTGATTAATTTCTCTCTTGTCTGTCTGACTGCTTCTAACATGTTTAAACTAATAATTTTCACAAGGTGCCCACATGTTTTAATAAGGCGTAGGAACAGATCATTCCTCAACACTTATTATATAGATATTCACAGTTTCTGGTACTTTGTTGTAGGTGTTAGCTATATAGCAGTGACATCACCGCCACCTAGGGCTGTCGCGAAAACCGCACAGATGAAATACTGCAATATTTTCAAGCCAATCGCAGAGCATGGGCGGTCACCGCAACAACCACACGTGACGTCCATGGACCTGTTATAAAAGGTGACATCCTCTCACCTGCAGACTACCTGCAGATGAAGAAAATGGAAACCGCCCTAGTATCCAAACCAGGTGTTACTTCGCCACTTTTGGGATGAAAAAGGAGAACCAGCCAATGTGGACAAAGTCATATGCAAACTATGTGCAAAAAAGATCACTGCCAAAAGAGGTAATACGACAACTTTGCGATCTCACTTAAATTGTTACCACCCAGACACGGCGGCGAAGCTTCCTTCTTTCGCAAAAAGTCGCAGAGCAGCTCAAGCCGGTGCCAGCGGAACACTTGGAGTCGGGGAAGCCTTTGCCCCATTTGTGAAATATAACACCGACAGTGAGATGCATGAGCGCCTTACATGCTCTGTAACGCGATCTAATTGAAGAGATGTAGCCGTTTAACACGGTGGAGAAGCCGGCATTCAAGGCCATGCTGCAAACATTTGACAAGCAATATGAGGTACCCGTCAAAACCTACTTCTCTGAAACTGCAGTCACGAAGATGTACAACGCAGTCAGGGCATCCGTTCTAAGTGAGCTACAAGATGTAGACTACTTTGCTACCTGCTGTCCAGCGAGCACTATGTTTCGGTGTCATCTGTTAAACCAGGTACTGAACCTCCTGATTGAAGATGTTTTGAAACCATCAGACGAGGACACCACTCTGACATCGGACATCAAGCAAAAGATGTGCACTGTGCTCGAGGAGAAGTACAGATGAGCTCCCCTACAAACACTTTTGGCTAAGGCCTGCTTATTGGACCCTCGGTATAGGGCCAATCATTTTGACAATGACATAGAGGAGGAATCAAAATACGAATTTATTGACGAGGTGTTAGCTAGGGAAGACGGAGGGAGCGGTGCCAGTGCGTCGGCTGTGGAGAGCGAGTCCTCAGAGCAGGCGGCAGTGCCACCACCAGCAGCAAAAAAAGAAAACCCTTGGAGACCTGCTGAAGTCACAGAGATCCACCTCCGCAACCATACCCAAGAGAGTCCGGGCCGATACCGAACTCACATGCTACCTCCAGGAGGACCCTATAGATTCAAACGCTGACCCACTCGCCTGGTGGCCCGATAACCAGGCACAAGTACATGTGCATATGTGCAACAAGCGCGCCATCGGAGAGAGTTTTCAGTGCTGCTGGAAACATCGTTACTCCTCTCCGCTCCTCTCTTAAACCACATAAGCTTAACATGCTGGTTTTCCTTGCGCGCAACAAGGACATAACCCATGTATAGACATAAGTCTTACATTATTTATTTAGGCTCAAGCAGATTCCTTTTTTATTTTCCATGTTGAATTATATCCAGTGCCTGTTTTCTTTATTTCGTTAGAAAAATATACGGGTACTTTATGTATGTTTTATTATTTGCACTTAAAGATTTAGCCTAAACAATCTGCTTCTTTTTTTCCTCCAGTAAATTACTATTTATATATACTGTAGCGTCATACTGCGCACCATTGCCGCCTTCTGTTCCATATTTGATAAATGTTCAAGTGTTGAAAAACCAAACATCTTTCTTTCTGTCTTTTTTTAAGATGCATATAAGACAAGTTTGAGAGGAAACACTGCATTAAAGCTACCCTTACCTTTGTTGCATTTTTACACTTTTTTTGGATTAGGTTAAAATGGTATTAATAAGGTAATGACACTCTAAAATGCAAGACAGACCCACCAGGAGTAAAAACAAACAATGATTTCAATCTCATAATATTTTGTGAAAACTTCAACCAATGATATTATTCGGACCGAACGATTTGATTGGCCGACAGACCTGTCTGTTTGCCGTCTGCTTCTGTATTGCGGATTCTCAACTAGAGGGTTTGTTTTGATTCCACGGCAGACAGTAGCGAGTAGCGACCATTGTAGAAAAGGCCCCAACGTTCATAAGTTAGTGTTGTTATTTCTTACAGTGTGTTAAGATGTGTTTTTTTTCAGTGTGGATAGCTGTCAGTTAGGGCCGTGACGTCAGTCGGCCAGAGAGCCTGTTTAGTAAGTTTCCTTTCTCTTCTCCCTCAGTCAGATGTGTGAGCATGCATGTTGCTGCAGTAATCGATCATTCCACACAGCAAATTAGTGAGTGTTAATTTAACACCCAGGGTGTCAAATTTAACACCAGCAAAGTGTCTATATGTGTCCACACTCAACAGTGTTAAAGTAACACTTTTAAAAATGTTAAACAGGTAACACTCATTTTTTGTTAATCTAACACTTCTCATTGTTAAAATTCAACACTGTTCCACACTTTTCAGGGTTAATTTAACATTATTGTGGTGTTGGTGTTAGATTTCAGTGTTAAAGGTAACACTCATTGTTTGTTGAATGAACACTTCTCATCGTTAAAAGTCAATACAATTCAATTACAGTTGGGTGTTAATTTAGCATTATTCTGGTGTTAAAATAACACCAGCTTTTATTACATATGAACACCAAAGTAGTGTTGAATGCACAAAAAAATTACACTTGTAGGGTGTCATTTTCATAACTACTGGGTGTTGTTACGCGGGCTATCACTACTGTATTTCCTGACACAGTAGCGGTGGCGAGGTCTAATGTTAAATAATTCAATGCAAAATAGAGTTCTAAAACTCGAACACATAAGCAAGTAACTGATCACAGGAACAATGTACCCACATAAAACTGTACAATAGTGAAAAATCTACTTACTTTCTCAAAGTTATCTTCCAATGTCAGCTCCAGATATGAAAGAAAATGGCGGTTGGAAGGAGAATGATTTGTAGGCGTGGCTAGTATCTACGTCATGACCAAATTTAACGACGATGTAAACAACACCCAGATTTGACAACTTAATCTTCTCAAAAAAATTACAAGCAGTGTCATTTTGTCCCCCAGCGGTGTTAATACAACACCAACACTCTATATTTAACACCAACACCCACCATTTAACACCGACGTATTTGCTGTGCACATGGAAACGTGTTTATCTGAGTTTAAATGTGAATCACCCGAGTGTGAGTATGTACATGCAGTCCTGATCACTGTTATAATATAGTTTGCATGTTATTAACGGCTGCGATTCGCGGGGCGCAACAGCTGTTCTAACGATCTCCTCACAAGCGGAGTTTAAGCCTTTAGGTGCGAACACACTAGGCACTTTACACGCGTACAGACGCGTATGAAATCCGCCCCTTTTCCATAGGGAACCATTGGTTTACGCGCGTACATGGCGCGTAAATGCGTCACTCGCGCTAAAGCAACATTTTCACTCGCGCTAAAGCAACATTTTTACGCGCGTATATATTACGCGCGTATAGCTACGCGAGGAGTTCAAAAAATTGAACTTTTGTTGCTCCTACGCGAGACGATTAGCCGCGTTGGCCAATCAGCGTTGAGCTTGACCCGACGTCACATACATTGGCAGGGTCGGAGAACAGTGTACTGTTAACAGAGAATGATGAGAGACACCGAGGAGAAAAATGTATTGCGGGCGGCCGGTGCTGTATGAAGCCGCTCGGGTTAGAAGACATGGGGAAAGTAAACCAGGAGAATGGACTTCCTGGTTAATTCAGTGAATATGTGCGGCTGTGCTTTAGCCGATAAACAAAGTTAGCGCCGTATAGCATTAGTTAACTCACCCTGTTGTGTGCGGGCGGCTAGCGCCTCATATTATGAACCCAAACATGACGACTGTCCGCGGGACTTTCACGACAAGTAGAGCGAAGCACCGGTGTTGATCTACGCCAGCCACGGTCCCCTGTCACAGCCAGGTAGGGTAATCTTGGCTACTTGCCTGTATGTTGTGCCGCCGTGCACCGATGCTGCTGTAACTGTGTTTGTTATGTAGCTGCCGTGAATATGCAATGCTGTTTTAATGCTAGGCTATTTGTGCTGTTCAGTTTGTCTTTTGGCACAGTTGTTGGCCGTGTTGTTGTTGTTTTTGTGCGGACATGCACGCTGTTGTGTCGGGTCTGATCAGCCATGGTTGATAAGGGAAATACAATATCGGGAGGGAGACTAGGCACGTTACGCGCGTATAACCATTTTTGACATAAAATGATCAAGCAACATTTTAGCTGCGTTACGCACGTAAATCTTACGCGTGTAACATGCCTAGTGTGTTCGCACCTTTTGTTCTTTTCCCGCGATCTATATGTGGCTGTGCCTGTGAAAGAAGGAAAATAAAGAGCGGATAAAACCCTACTCCTCCTCTCCTAGTCTCATGCTTATAATCTGACGCCTTTGGCCATAAGTGGTGTTTTGGCCGACACATCTGAAGTGAAACCAGTGATACAAGCAGATCAGCGCGGTACTGGTTCAGCCACATGTACAGCCACCAGTTTCCTCCGCTACAATATAACTCACGTGCGTGCGCGGAGGCAGTAGGTTGTAAGTCTGCTTGTGTAAATAAAGTTTCTTCAACAACAAAAATAAAACACCGGGGATGGGAATGAGGGGGTGGGGCATTGGAGGGAGGCGGGATGGTAGTGCTGTAATTTCAATTGCAGGATCGGTAAGAGTCCCTTTTAAGGAAACAAATTAAACCTGAATGATACCATTTACAAACAAGTTGGCTTAATAAATATATAATTAGACCTAACAAGGGGTGGAGCAATTATATTGCATACCGCACTAGCCTTATGCTTAGGAACAGATCATTCCTCAACACTTTTTTTATGAAGATATATTTAAATAAACTGTTTCTGTTACTTTGTTGTAGGGTTTAGCGATATAGCAATGACATCACCGCCACCACTGTCATGTTATGTCATGATATGGCACTATCATGATGTCATCAACACCCACACATTATGACGTGTGTTAGTTTTTCAATGATAAAATGTACGCACATTCTTGGCTGCAGCTTTAAACAGATTGTCTTGGCGCTTCAGTGATTCAGACATATTTTGGTGGTTGAGTCTTGATCAATGTGTTTTTTGTGTGGCAGCAGTGGAGGACATGGTTGATTCAGGGAAGATTAATGTGTCCTTCACTAGAGCTGAAGAGTGAAAGCTCCTCTTCCTCTGTTGGTGGTTTTTCGCTAACAAATTGGGGACGATTGAGTTTCACATTTTTCTATTGCTTTCTTCTCTTTTACTGGCAGAAACAAAGTTCCCTAGTTGAAATCATGACGTGTGTGAATTATTCTGGTTTCTTTTGTCAGGGATGGAGATTCCCTTCTTTTCTTCAAAAAGAAGGGAATCTGGTCTTGGCCTAATTTGTCATTCAGCTCAAATCAGACTTAATCTGATTTTGAAGATGTGTGTCCCTCAGGATATGTTCTCTGGGTGTGGCCCAACCATTTACTCTGGTGTTTATCTTCAATGTCTAGTTCCTCACATCTGACCCGGGCTGAATGAGACTCACTGGATGATTCATCGGTTTCATTACCACTGATTTGTATTGACTCTCCAGTACATTAAAACAAGCATCCAGTCATTTATCTGCTCAATGTGACAGAAAGCTTAGCCTTAGAATTACATTGACGCTGATAATATATTATTTCAATAAATTAAATGTGGGAGGTGGGAGTATATTGGAGGATTACATGATTAAATATGTTTGTGTTCATCCATTAAAAACAGCCTCACATCCAGTTGCTCTGAATCTCTCATTCAAACAGGTAATCCTATTGAAGAACACCTCTGATACTGTGTCATGCTCCTGGATTCCAAATAAATGGTTTAGGATTAAGATTCTCTCATTTGTGGATTAAAATGTTTACACAAAAGAGACCAGGGGATTTAAGCCAACTGTATATTTCCAGTCTGTTGACTTTGTTATTGAATAATGTGTCACTACAATAACTGGAGGTCTGTTCATCATCCATAATATAATGAAGGAGCTGTGGAGTTGCAGTGGGAGGGATAAACAAACTAATAGACAGGATTGTCAACATGTCTTTGTGAAAACTGCTGCAAATCCAGCCGGAAAGCCTGGTTGAGCTGATCAAACCAGAGAGTTGCAATTCGGCCTTTAAGCCTTTTTGCAAACATGTCAGGTGTGGATTTGTTTGGAGGGTTACTGCCCGCCGTGTCTTATGAAATACTTTCCCACAGTTCAGTCCAGATCTCCAGGTCCAGAGTTAGATGACCTCACACACATTTATTAGAGTCAGCTGTCAACCAATACACCAACAGAACTACTGAGATAATACTGTGCTCTGTGAGTGGAAAGGAGGAAGTAAAACATGGTCGAGTCAAGATGTCTGTCAGTGGAGAGGAGCAGATGATCACACGCCGTCACAGAGGAGGGAAAAGATGTGTGTTTGTTGTCGTTCTATTGTGTGTGTGTGTGTGTGTGTGTGTGTGTGTGTGTAAAGATACCAGTGTTATCCTCCTATGTCCAACATGGGTGTCCTCTCAGCTCTTGATGCTGTCAAGCAGCTTGATGAAGCCTGTCTACTCGAGTCGATCAGCATGTTAAGGAACAGACAGACTTGACTGGCACACACACACACACACACACACACACACACACGCACACCACAATGCACTGTGTAATTCAATGTTGCAGTAAAGTACTTTCAGATGAGCAGGTGTTGTGCACATATAGAAATACCGTAGATTACATTACAATGTGCCGATTTGTTCTTAAAGGGAGGAGATTATTTGTCTCTGTGACACAACTCTGTATTTTGTTGAATATATGTTGTTGACACATTATCAGAATATGTTGTTCCCAATGCCAGAACATATTTTACCAAAATACAAGATTGTTCACCAGGGAGAGTCCAGTCTCAATGTGTTCCAGTTTTACAGACGTGTTGTCATAATGTGTTATAGCTCTGATCATTTGAATAGTGGACCAACATGAATTCCATCCCTGCAGGTCGTAGCCTACAGTACAGCTGCACCATCTAAAATGCATTTCAGAGGTCCAGTGGACTGCATTAGGCTTACACATTCTGATAATTAGGGATGGCGTGTCATCAGTCAGGTATAGTGTGAACCTCACATGCTCCCTGTATCGCATTATAAACTCAAAACATTGCAAATGCATTATATCTACAGGGATAGTATATCATGTTACGTTTCCACTTGCTGTCTGTTCAGTTATTCTCCAGGATGAATTGTGTGTAAGCATTGTGCTAGCTTTGTGAGCAGTTGTCCTCCTTTGACAACATCAACATCAGGATAGTTCTATGGTTCACTGGTCTGGTTTAGTTTGGTTTGGTTCAGCTGGTGAGAACAGCCTCATGTAATGCTGTTTCTCACCCACAGAGGGAAAGTGATGACAGTCAGTTTATTTTTCTCAGCAGCAGGGCCTGTTTTCTTCTGGTTTGGGTTGGCTGGAGGCTTTAACACCCCACATGTTCTTGAAGCATTGGTGTGAAATAACAGGATTAAGGAAGTGGACAGACAGAGGCAGACAGACAATCGGTTGTCTCGTCTGTTATTTTCACAGGAAAAAGCCGCTGCTGAAATGCATCAGAAGAAGCCTGGAGGCATCAACAAAGCCTGTGGAGCCATACACAGCCCCAGGGAGGATTTTCTGAAAGCCATGGGAATGACCTTTCCTACATACACCTGTGGAGCTGTGTAGTCACATCTTTTCTTCCCGGAAAAATCACACATTTTTACAACCATTTTAGTTGTAAGAGCTCCCTAATTTTAGCTGCCATGAATAACTAAAGCTTTGTGTCTCATTGAATGCTCATGGTTTGTAATTTGGATGTGTTCATTTATTATGATATCAGTTAGCATGACGTCTGCAGAAGTTACAGCTGTTGAGTTGTTATTGACGGATCAACCAGTGTTAAATATAAAAATAAATTTATAAATAAACCACAATTGATGATGATTGCATTTATCCCATTTTTTTCATGTAATCTCATTTCAGTCCTAGTGCCACTCCAGTGATATATACGCTTTATGTCTGCCTTGCCTGTCTTCATTCTCTCTTTACCTGTAAATCAGCATCTTCATAGGTGTCAAGTTGAAGCAGCCTGATTCCTGCCAGGTGGAAGTCATGTTAGTGATGTTAGTGATGTTTGCAGAGTTACCTGATTAGAGCTTCATATTCAAAGACAATAACTGTTTGAGGTAACATCCTATCTTGACAACTGTATGATTGTTGTGTAGAGTACAGGACTATACAATTCCTTAAACACTCATCTGTTGTATTAATGGCTTGTTCCTTGTATGCTGGATCCAGCATATTGTGTGTATTGTGTATTACTTAAAACTGTACAAGAGCAACAGCATGACTCTAAGTTACATATATGTTGTTTATTTATTCATCCATACAATCCAGAGTAAATGCACAGCGGCGTGTGTCAAATGGCTTTTCATACAGACCAGCACATTTTCAAACTGTTGGCTTGCTGTGTGGAGGCACCTTCGGATAAGAACACTTAGATAACTTGTTCATAGTCTGCATTCTATCTGCATGTAAACAGGATCACATATGATATCGCACATCGGAGTTTGCGTTCTGCGCTGCTCGGAGTCCCTGCCGGGGAGACAATTTCCATGTCCCAATCGAGGGGCCGCATTCGAAGGCCGAATGAGCGTTTTTTAATTGAGACGGTCTCCGCAGGTCTCAGTTTACAAGCATTTCCGGTTTGCGTAACAAGCCGTTACTATGGAAGTAAATGAGTGTCATCGGATTTTGAAAATAAAAAGCCATTGAATTTTAAGCACTGAATATTTATGCATTGAAATAACGTATCTGAATTTTTTGCAGCATTGAAATAATGTATCTGAATTGTTTGCCTCTGAATTTAACTCATTACATTTTAAACAACTAATTTTCACCTTTATTTTACAATGTTCTCAAATTCAAAATGAAATATTCAACGTTAAAAAATTCAACGTGCCAAATTCAACTGCAAAATCTCATGTATCAAATTCAGAGTAAAACTTTGGGGACCCAAGGAAGAGCAATCGATCGTAGATGCTAGATCGTGTTTAACCAAGACAGCGAGCGGGAATACATTTGCGTCGTCACTTGTTGCCGCCGGATACCCGACTGAATCACTGAATGCAGCCATGTCAAACGGCAGTAACGATGGTGCTTCGGTGAGTACAAACATGTTTATATATGAAAGACATTATATTCATCCCTGTTGAAACTGTAGTGAATGGTAGGATCAAGCATAGTCGGAGAGGAGCAACGTTTAAACAACGTAACGGGAAGTGAACTAGTGACTAGTCATGCAGTTTATATAGGCTAGCTAGGCTATGTCCATCTGATAACATTAACCACGGCGGCCCGATGTCCCGTAAAAATCACCAAAGAAAAGGAACGGCGGCTCTTAAACTCTTAAACTAGTCGGCCGCTCATTCCAAACCCCTACTTCATTTCCGCCATAATAATTATCCGGCAGCCTGAGTTTATTTCCACACATTATTTAGTTCTGTCCTCAGTAACGTGAGAGACTACCACTGCCCTCTCAAAGGGGAGACTCGCTCACAGCCAACCTGAGTCACACACACAGTTAACACAGGTGAAGCTCACAGTGAGCAGAGTGATTTTGTCAGTTTCATTCCCAGTGATGTTGGACTTTTATATCAGCGCTCATAGACTGTCTCTCCAATCAAATTACTCGCTCAGAACCAACTGCTCTTAAGGGCTGTAGGCCTACAGTGCGACAGTGTTGATCGCATTTTCTACTGAAATTGATCACGATGATGAATACAAGTCTAATCTACTAATCTAGTGCGACAGCTTGCTAATGAGCAGATGCTAGTAGAAAAATACATATTTTCATACCTTCATGATATATAGATAGCCACCCTAGTAAACAGTATAGGCATACTGTGTACCAGTGTGTACTACATAAGATGAAGTATTTTGGCATACTGTATATATTATATTATAAGCACACAGTTAGAATCCATTATATGAACATGTTGTAGAACTAGGCTACTGTTTATAGGCTATTGTATCAAGCATTTAGGGAACTACGGATTTGTAATATACTTCCTAAGGTTTATTCTGTGCTATAATTGTGATGGCAGGGCAGCAAGGTCAGTCAGGGTGAAATCGTGGATTCAGCAAGGCGATTGTTGGATTTAATTACAACATCTGAAAGACAACGGTGAGCTAATGTCATAGATATGAGGTTGTGTGCAATTCATGTATATATACTTTTACTTATACTTTCTCAATATGTTGATGATTAGGCCTAATAATAATAATAATTTCGATACAATCTTGCAGAGAACCGAGGCAGGATAGTGACAATGGGCGTTCAGCCCTTCAGCCAGCCTCACTTCAGATGGAAATGACCAGGTAAAGACTTCAAAGGAAAAATTTGCTTTTTTAAACTCTATGTATACTTTGTCGTGCTGTCAATTTGAGTCACATTTTTACCTCTTACTGACAGTCAGTCATACTGTACATAGTTTTGTGTAGCATTCTCTGCTTCTTACTTGGAGACATCAAAATATGTGTTTATTTTGTGACCATTCAGTAAAATATATAAAGAGTGAAGACCTGTTTGAAGGTTTAATCATTGCCTGTACCACTTTACTAAAACTTGATGAGAGTATACAGTATAGTGCACAGTTTTTATGTCTTTATTGATGACATGCAAGACAATGTCCAAATATATTCTAACACTCTAATTTTCTAAAGGTCCTTTCCAGGAATGTTTACAAAGGCCAGAGGAAAGAGGCGCTTTCCCACCACAACACTTGTCCCGGCCAAGAAAATGAAGCCAATAGAGGTGGCTTTCTATTTGCTTCCAAAGCAATGTGAAAAAACCCCAAAGGAGGTGGATCAAATCCTGCATCTTCAAGCAGGGTTGGGCCGCAGGACTGCTCATCTGGATGAGGCCACAACACACGAAGAGGTATTAAAATGCTATTGGTAATTAAGTCTAGCTATGCAACATAAGAGTCAATATTGTATAGGGTAGGGGTGTGAACGTTTACAAAAATTTCTAACCGTGTACACGACGGAATTTTTTTCGTGTACACGGTTAACCGTGACGTCATTGTCCTCGTGCGCCCACCGTCTTGTAGCCGCGCGGGCACACACACATACGCGTTCGCCTTACATGTGTTGGCCGTCATTATCGCCCTTCATTCATTTCCTGATAAATATAGCCTATCGCTTTCTACATGTCCACATTTATGAGGGTGAACAGGTGTTATAAAGTTCGGGCTACTTACGCGCGTAATTCACTTCAACCGGGTAACTTTAGTCTTTAGGTTATCTTTCATCACTCGTCCGTTGCTGTTACTCGAGCACGGCGCCTCCCCGTGTGTGTGTGTGTTTGCGATTATACACACAGTCACACACACACGCCGAGGGACAGACAGATTGGGCCGACTAGCTTGTATCATCCCCAAGTAGTTTATTAGTGATGTAAAATCAATAAATGCGTGTCTCCAGAACATATTTAAAAACTTTGAGGAAAAAAAAGAACATTTAAAATTTTTAAGATTTTTTTTAAACGGTTTTCGTTTATTGATTTTCCCTAAACGGTTATGATTTACTAAACGGTTAAACGTGTACACGTGTACACGTGCACACCCCTAGTATAGGGTATTTCATTATGCTGTGAAGTTCATGAAAAACAGTTCCACTAATAATTTGTGGGCAGACATGACCACCTCAAATAAATTATTTTGTACAGCCATGTTCGCTCAAGTAAATGGAAAAAACTGTGGGTAACCCCTATTCCTTTAAGAGCCGGTTAAAGTCCCTATAACAGCTATGGCTGTCCTCTGAAATTCGATTAATCAAATCATCAGTCTGATAGAAGCAAAACAGTGATGTAAGGCCAGTACGCGGCAATAATGTGACACGTCAAACACCATAGAAGAACATTGTGAGCATGGGCATTGAGCGTTTTCTTTAGCGAGTTGCAAATAAAAATTATCAAAAGCACAAAACAGTGGAATCATATGTTTGAGTTCAATATATTATTCTACTGTTAGGTTTAAATACATTTGTATACTTTTTGCTTACAGTTATGTGATGCCCTAAACGTGCTTTTTCCCAAACTTGGGAATGTTACTGGTGGTTGGCTGCTTTATAAAGCTTCAGGTAGGCCAACACAACATTGTGTGTTTGTGTTGCTTATTCGTTTAAAAAAGTACATACTCAGCAGCTAACTGCATATTTTGCAATGCAGACTTTTAATTCATTCTTACCCAAATAATCAAAATATACTCTTCAAACTCATTTCCGTACAGATTTAAAATCAAATTTTCATCTGCAATATTTTCTACAGCTGGATGGGGCAGCCGAAAAATCACACTTGTGCCCCCTGAAGACAGTGGCTATTCAGGCAGGATCCTGAAGGCTGCAAGTCGTGGGGCCAAAAATCTTTTCATTGCCCCAATTCAGGAAGAACTGAGTACAAGTCCCCTACAATTGAACGATGAGTCATTCAGAAACATGCCGAAAGCAGACTGTCAGAAGTGTGGACTACCAGTTCCGCTTCCACTCCTGACAGAACACATCAAAACATGTGTCATTGATGATATTGACGTTGTTGAAGAGAGAAAAGGTAAAAATTCTTACTTCTGGCCAGGCCCGTCATGCACTCACACTGCTCCTAAACAAAATAATTCAGAAACCTTTGGTTTGAAAATAACACTGTTCTTGCTTGTAACTTCAACAGCAGATATGCAGGAATGTCCGGTGTGCACACAGATCTTTCCGACGGATTTTATTGAGGCTCACGCTTCGGCCTGCGGGGAGAGGTATCCATTTACTTGTTTGTGTTTTTTCTCTCACCAACAATGGTCTTACTCTCTCTGCAAGTGTAACACAAAATATTTTTATGTGGCTAGTGCCGGGACTGAAGACATGCAAGCAAGTATGGTCAGTGAGGAAGAAGCAGCTGGAACATCCGGAACTTGTACAAAAGATAGAGATGGTAGGTGATGATGCTTAGGCCCTCAAACAGGGGGTGCAATTACCCTTTAATGGCTTTTATTTTGATTTGTATGTACTTGCTGAAGTGTTTTTGCTATCTTAACAGTAAAGCATGAATATTGAAACAACCAAATTTTTTTCTTATTAGGCTGGTTCTCTATCAATGACCCTGCCATGGCCATAGCGGAGTGTGTGGACAATTATCTTAGCATTCATCAGAAGGAGAATCCATTACTTCTCAGCATGGACGTACGAACAAGTCCTGCTGAACAGGACATGGCCCTTGTGTCCTTTTACAAGCGACCTAATGTCGAATGGGGACGACCCCTGAACTGCAGACTTGAAGGTTGCTCCAATATCAAGTTTCACTTGTCAAAATAATAAGTATTTCCTTTATTTTTATTCTGTCAAACTGTTTTACAGGAGATACTGCTATTGGCCAGGGTGTTACTCGCTATTTTTTCTCAGCATGCATTGAGAAGCTGAAGTCTGGATTTTCCATCCATTTTGGTATGTATTTTAGGTTTATGGTATCCTTGTAAATGCTCTTTGTTTAATGTTTATTTCAGGTGGCAAAATAACTGAGGAGTCTCCAGTCCCGCACAGGCAGTACTAACACACGTTATTTGATGTATTTTTAATGTCTTGAACAGCAAATGCCGATGTTATACGGCTCTTTGAAGGGGAGCCTGGACATTTGGTCCCGTCAGCCTCTCATTTTCTTGTCGAAAGTGACATGTTCATGGTGGCAGGGAGAATGGTAGGCCACTCCTTTCTTCACGGAGGACCACGCTTGTCTGGACTCAGCCCTGCTGTTGTTCATGTTCTGCTTGGTGGGAGTCCTGAAACGGCAACTCTTACCTTGGAGGATTGTCCTGACCTGGACATCAGAGAAACAATCGGGCTTGTATGTTTACTTAAAAAACGATTTTGTTTTTTTTCATGTTCTATTTTATGAAATATAGGGGAACCCTATTATTGTGTTTCAATTTTTGGTCTCTCCACAGCCGCTCAACTAAATCTTATTAATTAAAGATTGAGTGAATTTGATTACATTGTTTCCATGGAAAAGGTTACTATGTAATTCTGTAGCCAAACTTCCTCATGCCGCCTTCGACTGGAGTCTTTTCAGACATTACCATGACTCCAAAGTTCCCTGCTCTCCACACAAATTCGATGTAATGTGGAACAGTATACTCTATAAGAGTAGTATGTGATTAATTGTTTTTAGACATCTGTTGGCGGATGGATATAGCTTGAGATGATTAATCAAAACAACAATGTTGTTCCATAGAAATTGCATCGTCCTTAACAGCGGACATTTATCTAGAAATAATTGCCTGCAGAATCCTGTGATTGAACAATCTGAACACAGCATTCATCGTGCATGCTCATCAATAATGTGTTATATTCAGTACTTTTTACAAGTGCACATAGTACTTGGCATTACTTAACTTTGTATTTCCTAATTTGCTTATTATGTCTGCCTTAAAGCTTGAAGGAGAATCCACACTAACAGAGAAGGATGCAGCAAGTGTCCAAGAATTGGCCTACGCCTGGGACCTCCCATCCCTAACTGAGAAGAACAGAAGATGGATTTTTGAAAAGCTGCTGATCCATGCTGTGAGTGAAAGTTTTAGAAGTGTTTGCTTCCAAAATTACAGGTGGCGATTCTTTTTTTGTAACATCTGAGTTATGTGCACATTGTTAAGTTTATCTGTGGGGTAGCATTAGTCAAAAATATTCTGGTTCGTTTATAATAAAGGAAACAAAGTGTCACGGTTGATGATGTAAGATGTATTACTTCCTACTCGTCAAATTATTTTCCTGAAAAAAAGAAAAAAAATATGGTGGGTGGTCAGTAATAAATGCAAGTAGTTTTGTCAGTGACAGCTTCATATTACTTAATTCCCTTGTGGATAGAAACATAACAAATGTATTAATAATGTTATTATATTCTTGAAAAATATATTTTTCTAATAGTTTACTCTGAGATTGCTTTAAGATGATGTATGTTATAGGTTATACCCTCTCTGTCTTGCTTCTATTAATAGGTAATCGGCCGTGTCACAAGACAAATCAAACAGCTTAGACGAGGTCTTAAAGAAACCCCAATGTGGACAGTGCTGACCCAACGACCTGACACAGTGGCCTGCCTTCTTCCAAAAGAGGGAGCTGGGAATATCAACCCTGATGTAAGTTTTTACTAGTGTTGTTTTATCAAAGACCTACAAAAGTGATTTGCAATACAATGATGCCTAGAAATGGTTTGGAATTAAATGAATGTTTAGGAAAACGTTTTTTATTTACACTTATTTGACTCTTCTCTTCCTCCCGGAGTGAGTCTCATTATTTCACACTTATATAGGCCTTCCTATTTTAAACTATTTATATAAAGTCATTTAAATGGGGTAGAATAGTATTTAAATTTCATGGAAAACTTTTAAAAATGCATTGATATAATTGTGTGGTAAACCTGGATGAAAAATTAATCAAGCCTCTCTTTGCTCTATTTTCAATGAAGGTACTTCTTCAGCGAATCACTTGGCCCTGTGGGGATGACGACGAAGATGCTGATTATCCAGTTGAAACGACATGCCGCATTACAGGCTATCTTCGGCAGTTCATTGCTAATGGTAGGTTTACACAATACATATGAAAGTACTATTAAAATATTATTTGGCTACTTAAATGTTTAGTATTAACTTCACATTTAAGTGGATTTCTTATAATTGTCATGTTGATTTGTTCAGCTCAAAAGTCTGTCGCCTGACTGGTCTCATTCTAAAAATTACTTTTATTTAAGCTACCGTACTTATTTCAAGGGTTAGATTAATCTTCTATTGAGTGTAAGCTGTTCATGCCAGAGTACCGTATGTAATTTACCCTGATGATGAGTGAAGTCAAATTAGATATATTTGGTGAATTGATTTGTTCATTTTTTAATCAATGTTTAAACTCCTCCATAGCAACACCATCCGACCTGACCGAACTGGTCAAATTTTGGACCGGATGGGAGGTACTCCCAAGAAGCCTCTCAGTAAAGGTAGTCTGTGGAAGGTACCCCACAGCCGCCACCTGCTTTGAGGCCTTGCGGATCCCAGGGCATTACGAAGATTATGAATCTTTTAAAAATGATGTCCTGGCCTGCATTGCTTCCTGCAAAACAGGTTTTGGTCTGGTGTGACTGGAGTTCTGTTCATTCTCTTTTGTAACATTTCAGGTATATAGAGGCGAACGGGTTATATGTCAGAGAGAGGACTGTTTGTGTTTTTCAAATCAAATTGAAAATATTTAGCTCCTCAGTATTTTTCTTCTAGGGTTTTACACAATGGGTTTATAAAAAAAACACCTTTGTTACTCTAAACAAGTGTGAAGGATAAGCTATAGTTTAGATTGTTGTTAGCAAGCTAATTAGTTGTAGTCAGATGGTTGTTGGTCTTGATACTAGCAAGAAATTCCAGTTGGGGTTGGTCATCTCATTTTCTCTGTTAGTGTTGAATTGCCTCAACACTAACAGAATGTTCCTTGTAAACAACTCTGTACTCAAAAATAAAATACATTATTCCAGGAAAGGAGTTAAACTTGAACTTGACTGTGCTGGGTTTCACTATTCAATCATTGTTACAGCTGAAGGGGATATAAAACTTTGCAGTACTAAAAGACATGTCAATTTCAGCTGGATTATTTTATTCAGCAGACACATAGTATACAGTTTCTCCTCTAAATCTGTTTTCACATCAAGTAGGTTTGACACAAGTTGGCAAGAGTGGAAATAAACTGTTAAATGGCCAGTGTGAGAGTGGATTCATTTATCTGTATGCAAATCTCAATTCAGTTCTTTTACAGAGAAATAAATTGTTCACAGAACTGAACAGTGGCAATGTAAATATCACAGCCAAAAGACTGGGATGCAGCTCTTGGGTCAATTGCATCTCCCAAAGATGTCATTTGTTCATCAGTCAGTGGGCAATCTGTGTCTGGGACAATGATGCCCGAGTGGTCATCACGGGGAAGTCCACTGTTTTCCCACTCAATATCGGGAATGTCCATACCCTGCAAATATTTAGATTTTTTTATTTCATTAATTATCTTGATAAACAGTGGGCACATTTCAAATATGTTCTCTTGGCTTCTAATTTAATTGCTTAAACACGTGAACCGCTCTACTTAAAATTAAAATCATATTATGTTGTGCACGTACCTCTGTGTTAGCTGGGCCAGGGACCGGGTGATGTGCATGACCTAGCACCCACAGCTGGTTAGGGGTCATCTGGCTCTCCGTTCTAATCGGATGATTGTCCCAACCACTGCGAAAAGTATCCAGATCATCCTGCAGTCGCGGAAGGAACACAAAGTGGCAGCAGAAGAGGTGTGTAGCATTGTCAATGCTGAGAAAGCCCTCCTCTTCAAGGTAGTGGAGAACATCATAGTAGATGTTTGTTACAGCTACCCACAGGTCTCTCCACAGCCGCTCAATTCTGTAAAATTATTAAATTGACAAAAAAGATTAACTAAATGTAAAAAATTACCTTTGACTCAACTTCTTGCATCCCCAAATAACCAGGAAACATCATTGATTGATTGGTTTACCTTAAACCAATTTTTTGTTGTACAAGTGACAAAAATGTATTTATTTTTTAAATATAGTCCAGCTGATGTGAACTTTCTTTATACTGTGTTTATGCATATATCCTTATAGATACATACTGTGTGTGAACCCACATGTGACCTCAAAGGGGTGTTAGCTGTTAATTATCATGTATTCTGTTGAACAAACCTTTGGTTGTGAACACTCTTTCCAGATATAAAGCTGCTCCTTCCAGTGCCACGGACTGTAAACATGAGTCGTGCAACATCCACGTTTTCCACCCCATGATCACCACGTACCCTAAAATAATAATAAAAAAAAATATATATATACAGGTCATGAACTATTAATTACAGTATGTTGGTTGGTTAATAAAACAGTGCAAGAAGAGTGGTTAAAGCATCTGAATAAAACAAACTGTTTAAGTCGAAACTTATTATTGTTAGCTAGTATAGTGTTGGGCACTGTTGTACTCAGGTTGAATAAGTATTCAGATCTACAACAGTAAAAATCCATATTATGAGATGTATGTAGTTAAAAGTATTGCAGTAAAGGTAGTGGTTTGGTCCCTCTTACTGACCTTTTATTTCAAGGTTCTCACATATACTTTCCAATTAAATTTCAATTACTTCATTAAATTTAAAATTGTAGGCCCATAAACCGATTATAGGACACAATAGGAGGTGGTGAGAAGAGGAACAAAAGGATATGAAGAGAAAAGTAAATGAGGAGAGCAAAAGTCAGGGTACAAGTAAGCACAGCACTTGAGTGAATGGACTTAGTTACCTTCCTCCACTGGTTGTACTGTACTTTAAAAAAATAGTTAAAAAAAAACAAGTTTAAAGTACACATTTACCTGAGAGGAAACCCAAACTTCTCAACAGATTGTTGGAAGAAAGCCAGGGTAGTTGATGCTAGGTTGTTGGAGGCTGCACCAAGATACATTATCTGAAGCACAAACATAATTATATCACTATAAGACACTAACACTATAGTATTTAATTATAATAAAAATGTGTACACTTAGTCCTGACAAGTGTATTTACCTTACGGGAAAAACCATCGATACCGCCAAAGAACACAATGTTGTAGCTGAAAGGTAAAAGGCTGAATTTGTCAACTCTACATACTGCAAGTAAGACAAAGTGCTTAGTGTCAAACATACTGTGTGTGAATTAATTTGCATTTTTTTAAGAAGAATTACCGAATCAATTTATGGTTTGTGTCAATATGGATTAACGACTGGGGACCTGGAACTGAATAGGTCCGTCGAGCAATACAGCCTAAATGGACCATACGGGAGATGACACCAGTGGTGTCAACACGGTGCATGGACGCTCTGACACGGTCATACTGCACCCTCAGTCCTTTGGCTTGCAGAAGTCCCTTCACCATTCGGTATCCAGAGTGAGGCTGTCGGGATTTAATATCTCTCACACTCTGGTCTAACTCTTCATCTGTCATGGTGCTGTATAATGTCTTTACTGAGAGATCATACTCAGCCATGCGCCGGAAAACTGTGCTTCTCGACATCCCCAAGAGTTTGGCTATACAAGGGACAGACAGATTAAGTTCCAGAAGGTGGCGAAGATAGTCTGGGGATATGACCATTCGCTGGCGCCCAGCTGGCCCTTCCTCGAACTGCAAAACTGCAACATGTTGCTTCCTTTTTTCCTTTTCTAAGTTTATAAGACTGTATAGCTGTGTCAGTGCATCTACAATTGATGGACACACAGCTACTTGAGAGGATGCAGCATTTAAAAACACAAGTTCTTGTGTGCAAGTGAACTCTAAGTAGTCCAGATCCAGAGGCATGCGTCCAAGAATATGTTCCAACCGAGAGCGAAGTCTTTCTAACAGGTGATTAAGCAGTTCCTAGGAGAGAGACAAAATGTATTTAATGTAAATACAAACTCATGAATATAAGAACAGTCTATAATTCAATTGCATATTGCATATCCTACATCTACATCAGAAAATCTGCTGCAGTAATAGACCTAAATATTAATCAATGAAAGGCTAATTAAAGTTAATTTAGGGCTGTACACTTATTTTTTAGGTGGTAGCACTGGTGCTAGCAAGCAAAACAAAATCATTAGCACAAAAATAAATTTGCTAGCAGCGAAAGTATGATCGAAAACTTGCATAACCTTAACCCTTGTATTTCGCTCTAATTACCTTTGAGCATGTCATCTTGGTCTCATTTGAGATTCTCAATTAATATTATATCCTAGTGTGTGCAGTAATAATTGTAGAAAAATTAATAGGGGTGCACTGATTGCAATTTAGACAAAAGAATATAACCTGCCAATTGCAATTTTTTGCTGATTCAGAATTATTTCTCCCCATAAAAATAATATCTATATCTATATATTTTTTGTATATACATATACTTATTATATCAATAATAATAAACATTTTTTGAAAATGTCCTTCTGTTAATTACAACCAAACTTTAAAACATTAAACATAGCCTATTAAATAAAAAAGTATACATATTGGTACTAAATAGGGTGTTGTTGTGAATGTGTTGGGAGTAGTTCTTCAGTGGCTTATTTCAAACTTTGTTTAAATATACTACTGTAGACTTTTCTCTGCAGCTGAATGAGTTGCCTTTCTAGCTAGAGCACTGCAGGGCTGTGAAGCGCTAACTTCCTGTTCTTACCGGCTTCAAAATAAAAGTCAACTTGAGTTTGGCTAGTAACAGTAATTTGATTGGAGAGACAGTCTATGAGCGCTGATATAAAAGTCCAACATCACTGGGAATGAAACTGACAAAATCACTCTGCTCACTGTGAGCTTCACCTGTGTTAACTGTGTGTGTGACTCAGGTTGGCTGTGAGCGAGTCTCCCCTTTGAGAGGGCAGTGGTAGTCTCTCACGTTACTGAGGACAGAAATAAATAATGTGTGGAAATAAACTCAGGCTGCCGGATAATTATTATGGCGGAAATGAAGTAGGGGTTTGGAATGAGCGGCCGACTAGTTTAAGAGCCGCCGTTCCTTTTCTTTGGTGATTTTTACGGGACATCGGGCCGCCGTGGTTAATGTTATCAGATGGACATAGCCTAGCTAGCCTATATAAACTGCATGACTAGTCACTAGTTCACTTCCCGTTACGTTGTTTAAACGTTGCTCCTCTCCGACTATGCTTGATCCTACCATTCACTACAGTTTCAACAGGGATGAATATAATGTCTTTCATATAGAAACATGTTTGTACTCACCGAAGCACCATCGTTACTGCCGTTTGACATGGCTGCATTCAGTGATTCAGTCGGGTATCCGGCGGCAACAAGTGACGACGCAAATGTATTCCCGCTCGCTGTCTTGGTTAAACACGATCTAGCATCTATGATCGATTGCTCTTCCTTGGGTCCCCAAAGTTTTACTCTGAATTTGATACATGAGATTTTGCAGTTGAATTTGGCACGTTGAATTTTTTAACGTTGAATATTTCATTTTGAATTTGAGAACATTGTAAAATAAAGGTGAAAATTAGTTGTTTAAAATGTAATGAGTTAAATTCAGAGGCAAACAATTCAGATACATTATTTCAATGCTGCAAAAAATTCAGATACGTTATTTCAATGCATAAATATTCAGTGCTTAAAATTCAATGGCTTTTTATTTTCAAAATCCGATGACACTCATTTACTTCCATACGTTACCTTGTGTGACGACTCGCCGCTCCTGTGCTGCCTAGCAACCCTGATTGCTGCCAAAGGAAACAGCCTTAACAGAGGAAAAAAGAAAAAGAAGTTGCCTACCAGACGAAAAGAAAAAAAAGTAGCCTATACAAGAAAAAAAGAAAGGAAGATAAAAGTTAAGAAGATGGCGCAACACATTGCTGTTTTGTTATTGTTTATTTTCTTTTATGCCATCTGAAAAAAACGCAATGAATCTTGGGATATGTTGGGCCGCGAAGGATACATCTGTTGGACCCTTCAACACTGTGAAACGAAGGCTGCATTTCTCGGCCGCATATGAAGGAGCCTTCCAAATGGGACAGCCTTTGCGCGCCGTTATGACGCAATCGGTCTTCAAATGCAGCCTTCGTAGGCTGCGGCCCCTCGATTGGGACACAGAGACTGTAATAAATAGAAGGGTTGTTGCCGGAAAGGAACCGGACCTGGCTCTATAAGCACTTGTTGAAAGGGCTACAGCGCCACCTAGCATAGCGGAGTCATTTATCCGATTCTCTGAAAGGCCATGTATACTCAGACAAGTGACGCGGTCCGTTGGAGTGGCAAGTTCGGTATATGTCTTAATCCGATCTAGTTGTCCCATGGAAACACACTGACTGTGTCTGATGGTGCTGGTGTGATATAATACCTGCTATGTTAAAAGGTATATGTTGGCAGTGGCACCTCCCCTCAGTTTAAGCCCCTGAGTGTGAATCCTAATCTTAATTCCTACCCTCCACTCTCCAGCCAAACACACTCAACATTTATATTTCTGACACAGTGGGAGCCATTGAGTGGGAGCCTGAGGTAATCACACACCATGGAATCTCTCACTGCAGTTTATTTTCTTTACTAATCCTCCACCTCCTGGAAGACATTCCCTAAGTTACTCTCTCTCTTTGGCCGTGGGTTTCCACTATCCACCGTCACATTTACCTCCTAATGCAGTTCAATGAGAAAGAGGCTTTACAATCTGATTAGGGCTCCGCTGATTGCTCCCTAATTAGACAGTGATGGGAGGGATGGTGTACAGTAATTGTGCACACTCTCTGTTTTGCTCTTGCTGTGGCTGTATTGGAAGAAAGACACCTGATTTTGGTTTTGGTCTTTCTCTTTAAAGATTTCTGTTTGTGCCATTGTTGTGCTGTTTAGAAGGTGTCTGCAGCCCATCCCTCGGCCTTTGTCTGCTCAACAGTGAACAGCAGTAATTATGAACTTTCTAGTGGTGTCCCAGACTAATAATTGACATAGTGGAATCTGATTGATTGCATCTTGCCTATAGTCAACTGATCCTTGATTCATGTTTCTTTTCCTACCCAATTTTCCTTTGCAACATTGGCTTTAATTGGTTTGACTCAAACGACAAAAACACACTTACATTTTTTTCTACTCAACTTGTCATAATACTAATGTTTTTTGCGGTTTATGCTGGGCTTACACTACACGACTTTTCACGCGAATTGACAGTCACAGACAATCTTCCAATGTCGGACTGAAATCACTGGAGTCGTGTTGGAGTTGTGGCGCGCGCACATAATCTCAGTCGTTTGGTGTATGGTGGTCTTCCGACCCGATTTCAGTCTTCTTTCCGTCTTGACGTTCCGACATTATCAAACATGTTTGATATTATCGCTAGTCTTAGGGGGTTGGCTCAAGCGAAATGACGTAAACACTGTCACACTCCAAGCACGACACAGGAGGAGCAGCATTAGTCGCGACCTGTGTCCGCCTGTGCAGGCACTTATTTCGGACACTTTTTCATAGAAGCCTCGGTGGAGAACCAGGCTGACAGCCGCGCAACCTGAACACTCTACCGTCAAATACAGGGTTAGGAGTTAAAGTTATTGGGGTATGAGATCAGCAAATAAAGCTGCTCAAATAACTAACGGAAGTCCCCCGCTTGGAATATTGAATTAACTTGTTTTTAATTAAATAATCACAATCGCGTTTATAGAAATGATATTAATCTCTAAAGGAATCTAGTTGTAGTCTTGCAATATGAGACCCCCTGTCTTTTCAAAATCTCACTTTGTGACTGAAAACTAATGACTAGTTGTCTTCAGGTGTGAGTTGATTGTCTTTATATGTGAGAGGGTTTCAGTCTATAGTCTTTTCAAAGTCTTTTAAAAGTCCTCTAGTATAAGCCCAGCATTAGTCATTCCATTCATGCACACTAAGGAGATAAATTAAAAGTTTACATGTTATTTTAAATTTTTTATTGACAGTATAACAGGCTGAAATGTATACGACAATAAACATTCAGCCCAATTTTTGATTGGCAGTCTGATCGGTGGCTCCTTCGATCGAATGGTATAGTCGACTATTAAGGGTCAGCCCTACAACATCCACAAGCTTCTTTCGTAAAGAATTATCTATCCATAGCTGTAACATGTAGTCAAAAGGTCAACTCACTGATTTATTTGAAACATTCATCTTGTGGCCTTCTTCAGCAGATGGAGTTTGGCAAACTATTTGCCAAAAAAGGTCAAGAACGAACCTTCAAGGAGTCCTGTGTCTTACACATTGTGGTCTACCATTTGTCTTGATATTTAATCAAATGACAGGGTGTTTAATACAAACATTCTCTACATGGCCGTGACTGGAGATCTATAGTAGTGATTTTTTTGGAGGATAGATCTTTTAGCTGGTTGGATCTTTAGGCTCTGTGCTTATACTGTCAGACATAGCTGGGCTTTTAATAGTATCATCATTAGTTATACCATGTCACCTCTGTTACATGTCGCCACTGTTTTCTGGACCTTTAGCTTTTTCATTATTTGATGACACACAATGCTGCTGCAGCCATTTGATCATGTAATTGAGGATCTGATGTATGAAGAAAACCAATCACATCCATTGCACAGATCAGTGAGTGCACACACATACACCTGCATCTTACACACACACACACACACACACACACACACACACACACACACACACACACACACACACACACACACACACACACACACACACACACACACACACACACACACACACACACACACACACACACACACACTTACTTCTCATCAAAACCCCTCTTGGGCCTTGAGCTGTGGCAATACAGCAGCTGAATTAGCATAATGCATTGATATCACACACGGCATGCAGCCTGTACAGCCTCATAGCTCCAAAGCTCCAACCAACATTTCATTTTTAATGTGTCCCCTGCAGCATTATTAGCATGGCTGACCGTTCATAACATAACACGATGGCAGGTTTTTGCCTTCAGAATTCTTCTGGTCGATTGTTTAATGTATATATCTGTATCATAAAATACTGTGCCCAGCATGTTGTGATTAACTCCTTTATATGCATTATGTAATGATGAAATGCTTGCCGCTGGTGTTTAGCTGTAGCAGATGGTGAACACACTGTGGGTGGATTGAGAACCCTCTGGAGGGTCAGAGTAGCTCCTCTACTTACATAAAGCCGACTGAACCTTTGGACAACAGTTGGTAAAAGTTTTTTCAAAGCAAAACCCACTGTTGAATCCACCACAGTGGTCTGATTTATTTAAAGTCTTACTTTTTACTGATTTTGTTAAAGTTATCGACTTGTATTTTATCAGTCAATTTTGAACTGCATCCCCTGCCTGGAAACAGACAACTTTGTTTTATTAAGGCGAGACACGGCAGGCAAACACATCGTTTTTTTAAGCACTGGTCAATTTTGAGATTTGTGTCTATTTATCTTCCATAACATGTCTTCTTTCATACTAGTATGGATAAAAGGTCCAAAATATACGTTTTAGGTGTTTATTTTACTAAACTTTGACTGCTTGCGTCTGTATTTTGCTCCTAAATTCGTCAAAAGTGAGCATTCTAATGTAACATACAGCACCGCGACCGCTGTATGAATCATAATAACCATAGTACTGTTGGAAAGCTCTGAATCTCAAGAACAACATTATCTGATCCAAATATGGTCATTTTCTTTGTATCAGTAACCAATCGTGAAAGTGTCAGGAGGGATTCAATAATAGGAAAGCGACCTCATTGGCTAATGCACATTTCTGACGATGTGATTCGCTAAAAGGCATCACGTGATGCTAGCCCCGGGTAGCTTGAAAATCACAAAATAAAATGGGAAAAAACGTCGAAAATATGCCAAACCAAGACAAAAAAAATACTTAATCAATTGGCTACGGACATTACATGATCGCCATTTGAAGGGGAGAAGTGTTAAAGACATGTAAATCACGCCGATCACGTAGGAGTTTCTTTATATGTCCATGCGTAGGAGAGACACAGACTGTCAGACGATCAGAGGGGACATGGTGGGGAGAGAGAGCGTCTGTGCCGACAGGAGCAGGTTGACAGACAGTGGCTAATAATGAATTAACCACGTTTAAATTAGCATGTGGATGTAAATGTTACTATGCTATGGTTTATATATGTTAAGCAGTGGGGTGTAGGGCCTAATTCAATAAATTACTCTAGCTATAATCAGTGATTATCAGCAGAATTCACG
>JAOPFK010000346.1:0-11023 GCA_026122265.1 Ammodytes dubius
TAAAAAATTTTTTCCCTTTAAAACACCCAAATTCCCCCCCCCTTTTTTTTTTTTAAAAAAAACCTTTTAAAAACTAAATTTCCCCCCTTTTTCTTTTTTTTTTTGGGCCACCTAAAAATTTTTTAAAAAAAACCCCAGGGAAAAACCCTTTCCAATCCAAAACCCTTCCCCAAAACCCAAAAATTTTTAAAAAACCCTAACCCCCACTTTATTTTTTAAAAATTTTCCCCCCCCCCAAAAAGGGTTTTTTAAACTTTTAAAAAATTTAAAAAAGAAAATTCCTGGTTTTAAAACCTGGGTTTTTACTTACCCAAAAATTTTTAAAAATTAAACCTTTTGAAAATTTTTTACTAAACCCGGGGGAAACCCCCCCCCTTTTCCCCTATTTTAAAAAAAAAACACCCAAAAAAAGAGGGAAAAAAAAAAAAAAAAAAAAAAAAAAAAAAAAAAAAAAAAAAAAAAAAAAAAAAAAAAAAAAAAAAAAAAAAAAAAAAAAAAAAAAAAAAAAAAAAAAAAAAAAAAAAAAAAAAAAAAAAAAAAAAAAAAAAAAAAAAAAAAAAAAAAAAAAAAAAAAAAAAAAAAAAAAAAAAAAAAAAAAAAAAAAAAAAAAAAAAAAAAAAAAAAACTTTTAAAAAAATTTGAAGAAATTTAGCCTCCCAAAACCCTCCCAAAAAGTCAGAGGCCTTTAAAGACTTAAACCTTTTAGGACAATTTGACGACAGTTCCCGATCCTTTAAAAACCCCTCGGTAAACCCTTACTAAACCACCTAACCCAAAAACCAAATGGGCTTATGGAAGCCCATCCAAAAGTCCAGTGATCCCTTAAACATTACCTTCAACCAATTAATCCCTCTATTAACCCTCTTAACTCCCTACCTTTTAAAGGGGAAAACTTACCCCAAATTCAAAAAATAAGCCCGCCTTTTGGGCTTTTTTTTGGAAATTAAAATTTCAATCCTCATTTACAACTTTCACTTAATCCAACTACTTAAGTTAAAACTTCCGACAATTTACCAACACATGAGTTCCCGATTTGACTTTTGGAATAGATTTTAAAAAAAACACTCATCTAAGGAAAATTTAAGCTCGGGAGGACCAAAAACCTCCCCAAAATTTCAGAAGGACCTTAACAACTTATTTCGAATTATTCGTGATTGGACTTTAAAAAAACCCCCCTTAACCCCAAAAGCCTAACCTTTACCAAAATTTGCAAAAAAATTTCCAAAGCATTAATCACTTAAAATTAACATTTTCAATCCCCTTAAAACCTATTAAACCATTAATTCCCCACCCTTTTTGGTTTTTAAAATTCCCAAATTACCAAACATAAGCTCTACCTTTTTGGGGACTTTTTTTACCACATTAAAAAATAAAATTTATTCCCCCAATTCCATCCTCCAATTAGTTAAACTTAAACCAACTTTCGACAAATTGGAAATCCCTGATTTGACTTAATTTCTCAGATAAGAATTTTAATAAACATAAACTAAATAAATTAACCTGGGAACCATAAAAACCTCCCCAAATATCGTAGACCTTTTAACAACTTATTTCGACGTTTTGACACCGTTCGGGATCCTTTAAAACCCCTCGAAAACCCCCTTAAAACCCACCCAACCAACCACTTTCTTATTTAAGCCCTTTTTAATCAAAAGTTCAGGCGATCCTGGAAAAACCTTTAAACCCCATCCACCAAAACCCAACTTCCAACCACCCTTTTTTAAAGGGGTTTAAAACTTCACCGACCTTAAACATAACTTCCAACCATTTGGGCTTTTTTTCTCAACACTTAAATTTTAATATAACCCACCAAATTTCCAAACTCCAGAAGGGCTCCTACATTGCCCCTTTTAATTTGGTACCTAAAATAGTGCCCATCTTAGGAAATTCCGTTCCAGAAGGAACTTTAAACTAAAACCAAAATAAAAAAATCGGGCCCACCCGGGGGGAAACCCACCAAATTAGAGAGGACTTTAAATAACTTAACTTTTAACAGTATTAGATCGACTCGGGAGCCTGGAAACCCCCCTTGTTAACACCTTTAAGTAACTAACCTTCAACCTATAGATTGGTGCTTAGTGGTTAACCCGTCTCGTAAAACCCCATCCTGAACCACTAAACTTAACCAACCAATGTTCATTCCAAACTCTATAATCCATTCAATCCACTCCCCTTAAGGGTGTTAAACTTCACCACACCAATTCCAAACCATAATCTTCCACACTTTACTTTTTTTTGGTATTAAAAATTCAAGACCATTCAACATGGCGACCACTTTTTGGGGAAATTTAACTTGAACACTTGAGAAATTGTACGCTACATTTGGCCGTTTCCCAACCTCCGTCTCAGATCTCTACGACCTTCCGTCAGAGATAAGAACTTTTAAACATAAAAACCTCATAACTCAAGAATGAAAGCTCGAGAGCCTCGGGGTAGACCATAGAAAGCCCATCCCAAATTATCTAGTAGGCCTTTAATGTCAACTTTACCTTTTCAAACAGTTATTTGCATCGCTTCGGCGATCCTGTTAAACCCCTCCTGTTAAAACCCCTTATCCTAAGCCAACCCTAACCCTTACCTAACCTAAGATTGGGGGCTTGTGGTTGAAGCCCAGTCTCGTATCAAAGGTCTCAGTTCGAATCCAGCTTAGGAACAGTTAACCATATTCCAACTCCACATTCCAAAACCTATATTACATTTCACATTCAATTCACTCCCTCCACCTTTTATAGGGTTTTTAAAAACTCACCACAAACATTACCAAACACATGAACGTGCTCCTGACACTTTTTGGGGACCTTTTTTTTGACTCAGCACTTAGAGAAATTTCAAGACGCTCATCATTCCTATGGCGAACGTTTCACTTATAACTCGAACGTACGTCCTACAGACTTGAAACACTCTGTCGACTATTGGACGCTAACACCTGAGTTGCCCCGAGTCTTACGACCTTCTTCGGAGATAAACTTTAAAATAAAAACACTATAACTCAAGAATGAAAGCTCGTAAGCCTCGGGGTAGGACATAGAAAGCCCATCCAAATAGTCTAGACACCTTAAATGTCAACTTACCTTTCAAGACAGTTATTGACGATCGACGTTCGCGATCCTGTTAAACCCCCTCCTGTTAAAACCCCCTTACCTAAGCAACCTAACCCTTACCCTAACCCTACAGATTGGTGGTTATGTTGAAGCCAGGGCTCGTATCAAAAGGTCTCAGTTCGAATCCAGCTTAGGAAACAGGTTAACCATATTCCACTCCCAAATCCAAACTCTATATTACATTTCATTCCATACCCCTCCACTTTATTAGGTTTTTAAAAACTTCACCACAGACCATTACAACGACATGAAACGTGCTCCTGGACACTTTTGGGGACCTTTTTTTGGACTCAGCCTTAGAGAAATTTTCAATGACCTCATTCATCCTATTGGGCGAAC
Source organism: Ammodytes dubius (assembly GCA_026122265.1). Lineage (NCBI taxonomy): Eukaryota > Metazoa > Chordata > Actinopteri > Uranoscopiformes > Ammodytidae > Ammodytes > Ammodytes dubius. Next base: position 3,441 of record JAOPFK010000346.1, read on the forward strand.
GTTTTCACTAAATCCAAACGTACGTCACAGACTGAAACACTTCTGTCGACATAATTGGTACGGAACACAGGAGTGCCCGATCCTAGACCTTCCGTTCAGGAGTACAGAACTTTTAAACAACATAAAAACACTCATAACTCAAAGAATGAAAGCTCGTAGAGCCTCGGGGGTAGGACCATAGGAAAGCCCATCCCAAAAATTAGTCTAGTAGGCACCTTTAAATGTCAACTTTACCTTTTCAAGACAGTTATTTGACGATCGACGTTCCGGCGATCCTGGTTAAAAACCCCCTCCTGGTTAAAACCCCCTTATCCTAAGCCTAACCCTAACCCTTACCCTAACCCTACAGATTGGGTGGCTTAGTGGTTGAAGCCCAGGTCTCGTAGTCAAAAGGTCTCAGTTCGAATCCAGCTTAGGGGAAAAAGGTTAAACCTATTTCCAACTCCAAATTCCAATTTCCAAAAATCTATATTACATTCCAATTTTCCAAATCCCTCCACTTTTATATAGGGGTTTTTAAAAAAAATTTACCAAGACCATTACCAACGACATGAAACGTGTCCTGGGCACTTTTTTGGGGGACCCCTTTTTTTTTTTTGGGCTCAGCACTTAGAGAAATTTTCAATGACGCTCAATTTATTCCTTTGGGCGAACTTTTCACTTATAACCCAGAACGGTACGTCCACAGATTAAACCAAATTCGTCAGACATAATTTGGGGACGCTGAACACACTGGATTTTTCCCCGAGTCTCTACGACCTTCCTTCAGGAATAAGAACTTTTTAAAAATAAAAAAACTAAACTCAAAGAAGAAACTCTAGGCCTCGGGGGGGGAGGACCATAGGGAAAACCCATCCCAAAATTTGTCTAGAGGGACCTTTAAAGTTTAAATTTACCTTTTCAAGGGCATTATTTGACATCGACGTTCCGGCGATCCGGTTAAAACCCCCCCTGGGTTAAAAAACCCCCTTTTCCTAAGCCAACCCTAACCCTTACCCTAACCCTACAGGGGTGGCTTAGTGGTTGAAAACCCCGGTCTCGTATCAAAAAAGGGCCGTTTTGAAACCACTTAGGGAAACAGGGTTACCAATTCCCAACTCAATTACATTTCCCCAAAAATTCCAATTTAAATCCCTCCCCCTTTTATTTTGGGTTTTTAAAAACTTTCACCACAACCATTACCAAACGACATGAAACGGCTCCTGGGAAAACTTTTTGGGGGAATTTTTTTTTTTGGACTCAGCACTTAGGGGAAATTTTTAATGACGCCTCATTCTTTCCCATTGGGAACGTTTTCACTTATAACTCCAAACGGTACGTCCTACAAACTTGAAAAAACCCAAATTCTTTCAGACATAATTCGGGGGACGCTGAACACACGGAGTTGTCCCCGAGTCTCCGACCTTTCCCTTCAGGAGATAAAACTTTTTTTCATAAAAACCCCTCATAACTCAAAGAAAAAAGCTCGTAGAGCCCCGGGGTAACCCTTGGGAAAAACCCATCCCAAAAATTTGTCCCAGAAGGGACCTTTTAAAAGTCAACTTTACCTTTTCAAGGAAAAGTTTTTTTTGACGATCGACCCTTTTCCCGGCCCATCCCCGGTTTTAAAAAAACCCCCCTGGGTTTAAAACCCCCCCCTTTTCCTAACCTAAAAACCCCCAACCCTTAAAACCCCAACCCACAGATTGGGGGGCTTAGTGGTTTTAAGCCCAAGGTTTTCGAAATCAAAAGGGCTCAGGTTCGAATCCAGCTTAGGGAAACAGGGTTTAAACCCTAAAAACCCAAAATCCACATTTCCCCAAAACTCTATATTACCCTTTTCCCCATTTCCCAAAACCAACTCCCCCCCAAACCCCCCCCCCTTTTTTAAAAAGGGGTTTTTTTTAAAAATTCAAAACCCCAGACCATTTCCAAACACATGAAAAAGTGCTTTTCCCGACACTTTTTGGGGGGCCTTTTTTTTTTTTTGGAAAATCGCACTTAAGAAATTTTTTTAATGAAAGCTCAATTTTTAATTTCCCATTGGGGGAACGTTTTCAATTAAATTTTAAATCCAGAACGGTAAAGCCTTTCAACCCTTTAAACCAACTTCTTTCAACATAATTCGGGTTTCCTGAAAACCCTGGAGTTTTTCCCCGATCCTAAAGAAACCTTTCCTTTTAGGAAATAAGAACTTTTTTAAAAATAAAAACCCTCATAAAATCAAAGAAGAAACTCGTAAAAGCCTCGGGGTAGGAAACCCTAGGGAAAAACCCATCCCAAAATTAGTCTAGTAGGCCCCCTTTTAAAAAGTCAACTTTTCCTTTTTAAAGGGCAGTTTTTGAAAGGGTCGCCCTTTTCCGGGGATCCTGGTTAAAACCCCCTCCGGTTAAAACCCCCCCTTAAACCTAAGCCTAACCCTAACCCCTTTCCCCAACCCAAAAATTGGGGGGCTTAGTGTTTAAGCCCCGTTTCCCGTTTTGGGCAAAAAGGCCTCAGGGTTTGAATCCAGCTTAGGGAAACAGGTTTTAACCATATTCCAACCCCCATTCCCAATTCCAAAACCTATATTTCCTTTCCCCATTCCAAAATTTCCAAAATCCCCCAAACCTTTTATATAGGGTTTTTAAAAAAATTCAAACCCCAGACCATTAAAACCCAAAAGCATGAAACGTGGGCCCCGGGCACTTTTTTGGGGGGCCCTTTTTTTTTTGGGCTCCCGCACTTAAGAAAATTTTCAAAGACGCTCATTTATTCCTATTGGGCTTTTTAAAGTTTTTTTCTTATAAAAACCCCAAAAAGGGAAAATCCCACCCGACTTGAAACCAACTTCTTTTCGACATAATTTTGGTCGCTTAACACACTGGGGGTTATTCCCCCCAGTCTCTACGACCTTCCGTTCAGGGATTTAAAAACTTTTTAAAAATAAAAACAAATCATAACTCAAAGAAAAAGCTCGTAGAGCCTCCGGGGGAGGAAACCCAAAGGAAAGCCCATCCCAAAATTAAGTCTTTGTAGGCAACCCCTTTAAAAAGCAACCCTTTAAACCCTTTTAAGGACAGTTTTTTATGACGATCGACTTCCGGGGAACCCGGTTAAAAAACCCCCCCCTGGTTTAAAAACCCCCCCCCCCTAAACCTAACCCTAACCCTTACCCAACCCCCACAATTGGGTGGCTTAAATTGGTTTTAAGCCCAGGTCTCGGAAATCCCCCAAGGGCTAGGTCGAATCCACTTAGGGGAAAAAGGTTAACCATAAATTTCCCAAATCCACATTCCACATTCCAAAAAATATATTAAAATTTCCCCATTCCAAATTTCCCAAATCCCTTTCCCCCTTTTATTTAGGTTTTTAAAAAACTTTACCCCAGACCATTACCAAACGAAATTTAAACGTGCTCCTGGACACTTTTTGGGGGAAATTTTTTTTTTTGGGCCCCACACTTTAAAGGGAATTTTTTAAAGACGGGCCCTTCATTCCAAATTTGGGGGAAAAGTTTTTACTTTTAACTTTCCCAAAAGGTACGTCCTAACAGACGGGAAACCCCAACTTTTGTCAACATAATTCGGGAAAGCTGAACACACTGGGGTTGTCCCCGATCTCTACGACCTTCCCTTCAGGAGATAGAGAACTTTTAAAAAAATAAAAACACTCATAACCCCAAAGAAGAAAGCTCTTTGAGCCTCGGGGGTAGGACCATAAAAAAGCCCCTCCCAAAATTAGTCTAGTAGGGCCCCCTTTTAAAGTCAACTTTAAAAATTTTCAAAGGGCGTTTAATTTTTAAAGATCGACGTTCCGGGCGATCCTGGTTTAAAAAAACCCCCTCCTGGGTTTAAAAACCCCCTTACCCCCAAGCCTTTAACCCCCAAAAACCCTTTTCCCCCAAACCCTAAAGATTGGGTGGCTTAGTGGTTTGAAGCCCCGTTTTCCCTGTTCCCAAAAAGGGCTCAGGGTTTGAATCCAGGGTTAAAGGGGAAAAAGGGTTTAACCCCTATTCCAACCCACATTCCACATTCCCAAAAATCAATATTAAAATTTCCAATTCCAAACTTCCCCCCCACCTTTTTTATAGGGTTTTAAAAAACTTCACCCAAAAAAACCCCTTTTCCAAACGACTGAAACTGCCCTGGGCACTTTTTTGGGGGGCCCCTTTTTTTTTTTTTCTCCCGCACTTAGAGAAATTTTTTAATGACGCTCATTTCCCTTCCTATTGGGCGAAAAATTTTTACTTATAACCCAGAACCCGGTACCCTACATTTGAAACCAACTTTTGTCAGACATAATTCGGGGACGCTGAAAACACGGAGTTTTTCCCCCGAGTCTCTACGACCCTTCCCCTTTTAGGAGATAGGGGAAAATTTTTAAAAAAAAAACACTCATAACTCAAAGAAAAAAAAGCTCGTAGAGCCCGGGGGTTTGGACCCTGGAAAGCCCATCCCCAAAAAAAAATCTAGTAGGCAAACCCTTTTAAAAGTCAACTTTAACCTTTCAAGGACAGTTTAAATTTGGGCGATCGAACGTTCCGCGATCCTGGTAAAAAAAAACCCCCCCCTGTTAAAACCCCCTTATTCCCAAGCCTAACCCCAACCCTTACCCAACCCCAAAACCCCGATTGGGGGGCTTAGTGGTTGAAACCCAGGCCCCGTGTCAAAAGGGCTCATTCGAATCCAGCTTTTGGGAAAAAAGGTTTAAACCCAAAATTTCCCAAATCCCCATTCCACATTCCAAAACTCATAATTTCATTTTTCCCCATTCCAAATCCAACTCCCTCCAAACCCTTTTTTTTAGGTTTTTAAAAAAAAATTTACCAAGACCATTAAACCCAAAAGACATGGGAAAAGTTTCTCCTGGACACTTTTGGGGGAATTTTTTTTTTTGGGGCTCAGCACTTAAAAGGAAAATTTTTAATTTACGCTCATTCATTTTTCCCATTGGGCGAACGTTTTCACTTATAAACCCAGAAAGGTTAAAGTCCTACAAAACCCTTTAAACCCAAATTCTGTCGACAAAATTTGGGTACGCTGAACACACGGATTGTTTCCCCGATTTCCCCCAAAAAGACCTTCCGTTCAGGAAAATAAAACTTTTAAAAAAAAAAACAAATCAAAAACTCAAAGAAAGGGAAAACTCGGGAGACCTCCGGGGGGGACCAAAGGAAAGCCCATCCCAAAATTTGTCTAGAAAGGACCTTTTAAAAGTCAATTTTAAACCCTTTTTAAGGACAGTTATTTGAAGATCGACGTTCCGGGGAAACCTGGTTAAAAACCCCCTCCTGGTTTTAAAAACCCCCCTTTTCCAAGCCAAAACCCCAACCCTTAAACCCCAACCCTACAGATTGGGTGGGTTAGTGGTTGAAGCCCAGGTCTCCCTGTAAAAGGTCTCAGGGTTTGAATCCACTTAGGGGAAAAAGGTTAACCAAATTCCCAAATCCACATTCCAAACCCCCAAATCTATATTAAAATTTCCACATTCCAATTCCAACTCCCTCCACCCTTTTTAAAGGGGTTTTTTAAAAAACTTTCACCACAGACCATTTCCAAACACATGAAACGTTCCCGGGCACTTTTTTGGGGGCCTTTTTTTTTTTTGGGCTCAGCCTTAAAAGAAAAAATTTTCCCAAAGACGCTCCAAACATTTTCCCATTGGGCGAACGTTTTCACTTTTTTAACTCCAGAACGGTACGTCCTACAACTTGAAACCAACTTTTGTCAACATAAAAACGGGTACGCTAACACCCCTGGAGTTTTCCCCGAGTTTTCTACGACCTTCCGTTTCCCCGGAGATAGAGAACTTTTAAACATAAAAACCCCTCATAAATCCAAAAAATAAAACTCGTAGAGCCTCCCGGGGGGGTTTTAAAAAAAAAAACCCCCCTAGGAAAGGGCCCCTCCCAAAAATTTGTCCCAGTAGGGGGGACCTTTTAAAAGCAACTTTACCTTTTTAAGGACAGTTATTTGCGATCCCCAAAATTCCGGCGATCCTGGTTTAAAAACCCCCCCCTTGGTTTAAAACCCCCCCTTTTCCCCAAAAACCTAACCCCAAAACCCTTTCCCCAACCCTACAGATTGGGGGGCTTAGGGGTTGAAGCCCAGGGCTCGTATCAAAAGGGCTCAGGGTTTGAATCCAGCTTTGGGAAACAGGTTAACCATATTCCAACTCCAATTCCCATTCCCAACTCTATATTACATTTCCACATTCCAACCCAAATCCTCCACCTTTTATATAGGGTTTTTAAAAAACTTCACCACAACCATTACCAAACGACATGAAACGTGCTCCTGGACACTTTTTGGGGGAACTTTTTTTTTGGACTCAGCACTTAGAAAATTTTTTAATGACGCTCATTCATTCCTATTGGCGAACGTTTTCACTTATAACTCCAGAACGGGACGTCTACAGACTTGAAACCAACTTCTGTCAGACATAATTCGGTACGCTGAACACACTGGAGTTGTCCCCGAGTCTCTACGACCTTCCGTTCAGGGGATAGAGAAAATTTTAAAAATAAAAACACTCATAACTCAAAGAACGAAAGCTCGTAGAGCCTCGGGGGTAGGACCATAGGGAAAACCCATCCCAAAATTAGTCTAGTAGGCACCTTTAAATGTCAACTTTTTAAACCCTTTTCAAGGACAGTTATTTGACGATCGAACGTTCCGGCGATCCTGGTTAAAACCCCCTCCTGGTTAAAACCCCCTTTTCCTAAGCCTAACCCTAACCCTTACCCTAACCCTACAGATTGGGTGGCTTAGTGTTTTAAGCCCAGGTCTCGTAGTCAAAAGGGCTCAGGGTTTGAATCCAGCTTAGGGAAACAGGTTAACATATCCAACTCCAATTCCAAAACTCTATATTACATTTCACATTCCCCAAATTTCCCAAATCCCTCCACCTTTATAAGGGTTTTTAAAAACTTCACCACAGACCATTACCAAACACATGAAAACGTGCTCCTGGACACTTTTTGGGGAACTTTTTTTTTTTGGACTCAGCACTTTGAGAATTTTAATGACGCTCATTCATTCCATTTGGGGGGAAAGTTTTCACTTATAACTCCAGAACGGTCGTCCTACAGACTTAAACCAACTTCGTCAGACATAATTCGGGTACGCTGAACACACTGGAGTTGTCCCCGGTTCCCACACCCCTTTCCTTTTAGGAGATAAGAACTTTTAAACATAAAAAACCCCTCAAACCCAAAGAAAGAAAGCTCTTTGAGCCTCGGGGGAGGGCCATAGGGAAAACCCCTCCCAAAATTATCTAGTAGGCACCTTTAAAGTCAAATTTTCCTTTTCAAGGGCAGTTTTTTTTTGACGATCGACGTTCCGGCACCTGGGTTTAAAACCCCCTCCGGGTTTAAAAACCCCCTTATCCTAACCTAACCCTAACCCTTACCCTAACCCTACAGATTGGGGCTTAGTGGTTTAAGCCCAGGTCTCGTAGTCAAAAGGTCTCAGGGTTTGAATCCAGCTTAGGGGAAAAAGTTAACCATATTCCAACTCCACATTCCACATTTCCAAAACTCTATATTACATTTTCCACATTCCAATCCCAAATCCCTCCACCTTTTTTTAGGTTTTTAAAAAACTTCACCACAGACCATTACC
>JAOPFK010000347.1:0-2500 GCA_026122265.1 Ammodytes dubius
AAGCAAGAGGCAAGATCAAGGAGCAATGTTATGATGAAATAAAAGAGTTAAAGTATGTCCCAATAGTATGCCTACTGCATCCTAACTAGATTATTTTTATGGTCAGATGTACTATGTAGCAGAGCCGGCCCAAGCCTTCAGGGGGCCCTAAGCAAAATATGATTAGGGGGCCCCTCTCCAATGTTAGCGCTGCTGAAACTATAGATCTTTGTTAAATTCACACACCCAGTGTTTTCTGCAAGTGCCTCCACTGTGCAGCTGTGCGAAAATGTTAGACAGCCGATTTATTTTTTATTTTTTTTTCTGTTGGAGGGGGCCCCCCTGTTGGTTGGGGGCCCTAAGCGAACCGCTTAGTTCGCTTATGCCTCGGGCCGGCTCTGGTATGTAGAATAGAGAAAAGAAAGAGTATGCGATTCAGAACACAACCAAGATTTCTCATCTTTAGAAACTTAAATAAATAATATTTATACTGTCTGTCCCTCAGCTGCTGGGCCAAACTTCTCTTCCAGGTTGGTTTGTTTCAACATCTGAATTCATTCACTTTGCATGGAGACAGGCTCTAAACTAATGTCTGTCTGCCTGTCTGCCTGTCTGTCTCTCTCTCTCTCTCTCTCTCTACCTGTCTGTCTCTCTACCTGTCTGTCTGCCTCTCTCTCTACCTGTCTCTCTCTCAGTCACTCAGCTGTCTGTGGTTCTTCTTCAACTGACTCGATTCGCTCTGGAAACAGAAATACATTTTCCACTCAGACTGGAGGTAAAGACACACACACACACACACACACACACACACACACACACACACACACACACACACACACTGTTATAATGTTAATACACAGCCTAATCTCTGTAAACGGGTACCAATGGTGTGTGTGTGTGTGTGTGTGTGTGTGTGTGTGTGTGTGTGTGTGTGTGTGTGTGTGTGTGTCTGTCCCTGTGGTGTGTGTGTGTGTGTGTGTGTGTGTGTGTGTGTCAGGCCATCAGAACCTTCATACAGCACCTGAAGTCACTGATCCGAAGCAACGAAACAATCCATGAGAATCCACACTGACCAATACTGAGACACACACACACAACACTGAGACACACACACGAACACACACACACACTGAGACAACACACACACACACACTGAGACACACGAGACACACACACATGAGACACACACACACACACACACAACACACACTGAGACACACACACTGAGACACACACACAACACACACACACACACACTGAGACACACAACACTGAGACACACACACACACACACACACACACACTGAGACACACACACTGAGACACACACACACACACACACTGAACACACACACTGAGACACACACACACACACTGAGACACACACTGAGACACACACACACACACACACACACACACTGAGACACACACACACACACACACACACTGAGACACACACACACACACTGAGACACACACAACCTGATCCAGATACTGTAATGCACACACACACACACCGAGACACACATAGTAACACACACACACATGCTTGTTCTCTCACTTGCACACAGAACTTTATTTTAATCATCAAACTACCTGTCTGTCTATCTGTCTGTCTGTCTGCCTGTCAGTTCCCAGATAGCAGCATCAGTTCTTACAGTAGGAGGTGAGATCTATCTATCTATCTGTCTATCTGTCTCTCCATCTCTCCATCCGTCTATCTTAAAGCCCTACTTCATTCATACTTCATCGTGTATTGAATTCTGAGATCCTATGTAGTATAAATGTGCGAAAAAAATTGAAATCGGTTCATCCTAGCCTGAGAAAAGGCAGAAAGAGTGTTTTTTTTAACCCTATATTTCTCCTTCTCGTGACATCACAGAAAGAGAAATATAGGGTTAAAAAAAAACTTACTTTGTAAATATTACTGTGATGTCACAGTAAAAGACATCACAGTAATATTTACAAAGTACGTTTTTCTTCTTCTGTGGTGTTTAGACTATGAGCTGCAGGTCAGCCTATCAGAGGCCTTGTGTCGTCTGACGCCCAGGAAGGAGCGCCCGGCGCGAGCCAATCAGTGGTTCTCCTCCCGTGATGTCACCAAAGCCTTCTGTGACATCAAGGACGCAGACTTTGAAGTGGTGAGTGTCTGTCTGTGTGTCGGTTTATCTGTGTGTGTCTGTCTGTCTGTCTGTCTGTCTAGGTGATAGAGCGGGTCGGCCAATGATCAAAGGGTTGGAGGTTCGATCCCCGCCCTGTCACCTGTGTCATGGTTGTTGTGTCCTTGGGCAAGACACTTCACCCACCTTGCCTCGTGTGAATGTCGATAGTTAGCTGCTGCTATCGGTGTACGAATGTGTGTGTCCCTGGGCAAAGAGACACTGAACCCTAAATGTCTCCTGATAGTTAGCTTGCACCCTGTGTGGTAGCTGCTGCTGCTATCGATGTGTGTGTGAATTGTAACGTGGGAATGGGAACAGGTCTCCTTTGAAAAAGAGTCTTCGGTCTCAATGGGATTTAC
>JAOPFK010000347.1:12500-29696 GCA_026122265.1 Ammodytes dubius
TCTCTGGGGCTGGATTTCAGGTGGTTAAAAAAGTTGAGCGTTCTCTTTTGGATGTTAATTATCAGTGGGTATCTGCCTAATTCTGCTCTACATGCATTTGTTGGTGTGTTTCTGTGTACATGTAAAATGTATCTGCAGAATTCTGCATGTAGAGATTCTGTTGGATGTTTGTCCCAGCGGGTATAGCTCTGGTGACTGAGTGGACCCCATACTTCACTACCGTACAGCGCAATGGGCTGGATGACACTATCAAATATTTTAAGCCAGATTTTTATTGGAATTTGGAAATTATAAAATTTTCTCTTAATTGCAAATAGAGCTCTTCGAGCTTTTTCTTTTAGTGCATTCACTGCCAAGTTGAAACTCCCTGATGCTGTTATGGTTATACCAAGGTAGGTATAACTCATACTGTGTTCAATTACATGATTATTAATAGTAAATTGATGTTTGTTCTCATGACACCTGGGGCGTTTTTGAAAGATCATGATATTGGTTTTCTTCATGTTTACTGCCAGGGCCCAGTTCTGACAGTACTGTTCTACTACGTCTAACTGTTGCTGTAGTCCTTGTTCAGTAGGAGACAGTAGAACAAGGTCATCAGCGTAAAACAAGGACTTCACCTCTCTATCTAGGAGGGAGAGGCCAGGAGCAGCACATTGATCTAACTCAACAGCCAGTTCATTTATATATATATTAAATAAAGTCGGACTTAGATTGCAACCCTGCCGAACGCCTCTTCTCTGGGGGAAGAATTCTGTTTGTTTTTCTCCAATTTTGACAGCACACATGTTTTCCAAATACATGGATTTTACCAGATCATATGTTTTGCCACCTATACCACAATTTAAGAGTCTGTAAAAGAGCCCTTCATGCCAAATAGAATCAAATGCTTTCTTAAAATCAATGAAGCAAGAGAATATTTTTCCATTTTTCGTTTGTTGTACGTGTTTGTTAATTAAAGTGTGAAGCGTATATACATGGTCAGTGGTGCGGTGTTTTGGGAGGAAGCCAATCTGACTTTTACTTAGTATTGACTGTTCCTCAAGGAAATCTATTATTCTTTTATTAATAATACTACAGAATAGTTTCCCTAGACAGCTGCTAACACAGATGCCACGGTAGTTATTAGGGTCTGATTTGTCCCCACTCTTATGAATGGGGGAAATGAGCCCTTTGCACCAGATGTTGGGAAAACATCCTGCCCGTAAGATGACATTGAACAAATGCAACACTGCACCCTGCATCTCTGGGGTGCTGCTTTTGAGCATTTCATTTCGAATGCTGTCTGGACCACAAGCTTTCCTTGGCTTCAGACATTTTGTCTGTGTTGTTAATTCATCCAATGTAATATCGAAGTCAAGGGGGTTTTGATTGTCTTTAATTGTTTCTTCTAATATTTTGAGTTTTTCTTTTATAATACATTGATCCGAATTGAATTGATTGATTGGTATGTCTTTGTATAGATTTTCAAAATGTGATCTCCAGATGTCACCGTTTTGGATTGGTAGTGTTGTTTGTGGCTTGGGGTTGAATTTGTTCCACATATCCCAGAATTGATTTTGGTCAATGGCATTCTCAATATCTTGAAGTCTCATGTGGGTATAATTTTGTTTTTTGATCCTAATTGTATATTTATATTTATTTAAAATTTCATTGTATCTAATGCGCAAGGCTGGGTTGTTTGGTTGGCGATGTTTCTCATTTGCTATTTTTCTCAGCTCATTTCTGATTGTTTTACACTCTTGATCAAACCATTTGTCAGTATTTTGCCTTTTAACAGGTCTCCGTTTTTGCTTTGTGAGGTCAGCCCTAATAGCTGCCTTATGAAATATCATATTGATGTCTTCAATGGCCTTGTTTACACCATCTCTGGAAGGGATATACTGATTTTGATGATATATTGCTATGTTATTCATCAGATCAGGAGAGTTCAAAACTTTGATGAATTTGTCTCCACTGTCTGGGGCCCATCTGTAATTACTATTTAATTTAAACAGCTTACTGGTTTCTATTTTTGTGTCACTAATTTGACCTGACAATTTAAGGAACACATTAATTTGATTGTGGTCTGAAAGGGGGGATTGCTGTCTGACAGTGAATGCACTGATAGTTGAGGGGTCCATGTCAGTGATTGCATAGTCTACTACACTAGACCCAAGAGCTGAGGAGTATGTGAGCCTCCCTAAAGAGTCCCCTCTGAACCTACCATTAACTATGTACAGGCCTAAGGCCCGACAGAGATGCACTATCTCCTTGCCACTTTGATTTAATAGTGGGTCAAGGTTATTCCGACGGGGGATCGTTGGTGTGGTAAACAGGGGGGCCTGACCAAACACATGGCTGTTGCCCTGTGAGTCTATGGTATCAGCTTCGATTCCTGTACGTCCATTCAGATCTCCAGTGAGAAGTACATTTCCCTGGGCCTGGAAATATGCAATTTCTAAATTTAGGGTTTCAAAAATGTCCTCTTCAAAATAGGGAGAATCTACTGGGGGTATGTAGATTGCACATAGGTATAGATCCCTATCAGAAATACCTAGGGTTTGATCTAACCTCAACCAAATGTGCGATTTACCCCGTTTCACTGATGAGATCTGATGACAAAGATCTCCTTTATACCACACCAAGATCCCCCCCGATGTTCTGCCCTTTCGTACGTTTTTTAGTTTGAGGGAGGGCACCATGACTTCATTATACCCTGGGGGACAGTGAGTGAGTGAATCATCTTGACACCATGTTTCTGTCAATACAATGACATCAACGTCTTTGATTGATTTCATGAATTCAGGGTTTCCACTCTTCAGCTCAAAGGTTGAGGAGTGGAGACCCTGTATGTTCCAACAGCTTATATGAAATGAACGCATTTAAAAGAAAACAATCAAAATGAACCTGTATAGTGAGACAAATATTTTGAAAAACCTTCTACTATCTATATATTTATAATAATAATTTGATATTAATTCTTTGGAGATTTATGTACTATTTTCAATAATATTACTATCATACTGACTACTACTATTGCTATTATAACTATTATTACTAACTAACTAAAATATGTCCATGTTGTTTTTTAACTCCAAAAGTATATATCTTAGCTGGACAGAAGCCGGGTGCACAGGGTGTGCAGCATCTCCCTGATGTCTCTCAGCTCACAGGTAGCAGGTGAAGGGACTGTGACAGCAGGCCGGACTACAGCTGCAGCATAGCTCTGCTGCTGTGGGTGGGGAGGGGGGCTTGCTGCTCCATAGCTCTGCTGCCGATGCTGTAAAAGGGGTTGTTGTGCAGGGACTGGCCTCAGCTGGTTCTGTTTGGCAGTGGTGAGGTGGTGGGCGTGTGGGTGGTGTGGGTTCTGGGCTGAGCTGGTGTGTCTCCTCACAGCAGGGGGGATGAACCGGGGCTGGTGATGTGGGGGGGGGAGGTCTGTGGTGGTCTCTGATGCTTCTGGTAGAAGAGAGGGTGGAAGGACTGCGTCCTAGTGCCGTGTCTTTGAGGGTCTTTGCAAAGATGTTCACCTTCTCTCTGTGAAGATGGAGTCCATCATAGAGGTCCCAGGTGCCGATAGTTGGGTGGAGGGCCAGGTGGACGTTGGGTAAGATGGCACAACCTCTTCTGATCTCCATGTTGATGTCGTGGATGACGTGAGGAGGGGTGTCTGTCCTAGGCAGCAGGGTGGAGATCACGATGCGGGTGTTAGGGAATTCCTTAGTGGCCTGCTCCGCCATCTTCCTCACTGCCTCAGCTGTGTCCCTTCGGAGAATGTGCAGGTCGTTTGTTCCTGTGTGGATCACCAGGCATTGAGGGCTCCCGAGGGTCTCCTTCCTTAACAGCTTCATCGCCTGGCCTGTGGTGCTGCAACGTTTCGACAGCACTTTCTTCAAAGGAAAAAGCTTGTTGGTGTCCAGGAATTTCCCGTTTGAGTCAGCCAGCAGGACCACTTGTGGGGCTTGTTCTTCAGGCTGAGTGGGGGGCAGCTGGGATGGACAGAGTTGGCTGTTGGACTGTCTCTCTCTCTCTCCCTCTCTCTCTGTAGGTTAGGGTTAACAGTCTCACTCTGTCCCTGCCTGTCTCTCTCTCTCTCTGTCTCTCTCTCTCTCTCTCTCTCTCCCTGCCTCTCTCTCTGCCTGTCTCTCTCTCTCTCTCTCTCTCTCTGCCTGTCTCTCTCTCTCTGCCTGTCTCTCTCTCTGCCTGTCTCTCTCTCTCTCTCTGTCTCTCGCTCTCTCTCTCTCTCTCTCTCTCTCTCTCTCTCTCCTGTCTCTCTCTCTCTGCTCTCTCTCTCTCTCTGCTCTCTCTCTCTCTCCTGTCTCTCTCTCTCTCTCTCTCTCTCTCTCTCTCTCTCTCTGTCTCTCTCTCTCTCTGCTCTCTCTCTCTCTCTCTGTCTCTCTCTCTCTCTCTCGTCTCTCTCTCTCTCTCTCTCTCTCTCGTCTTCTCTCTCTCTCTCTCTCTCCTCCTGTCTCTCTCTCTCTCTGTCTCTCTCTCTTCTCTCTCTCTCTCTCTCTGTCTCTCTCTCTCTCTCTGCCTCCTGTCTCTCTCTCTCTCTTCTCTCTGTCTCTGCTTCTCTCTCTCTCTCTCTCTCTCTCTGTCTCTCTCTCTGTCTCTCTCTCTCTCTCTCTGCCTGTCTTCTCTCTCTCTTCTCTCTGCCTGTCTCTCTCTCTCTCCTCTCTGTCTCTCTCTCTCTTCTCTCTCTCTTCTCTCCTCTCTCTCCTGTCTCTGCTCTCTCTCTGTCTCTCTCTCTCTCCTCTCCCTTCCTCTTTCTCTGTCTCTCTCTCCTCTCTCCCTCTCTCTCTCTCCTCTCTCTCTCTCTCTCTCTCTCTTCTCTCTCTCTCTCTGTCTGTCTCTCTCTCTCTCTCTCTCTCTTCTCTCTCTCTCTCTCTCTCTCTCTCTCTCTCTCTCTCTCTTCTCTCTCTGCCTGTCTCTCTCTCTCTTCCTCTCTCTCTCTCTCTCTCTCTCCTCTCTCTCTCTGTCTCTCTCTCTCTCTGCCTGTCTCTCTCTCTCTCTCTCCCTCTCTCCTCTCTCTGCCTGTCTCTCTCTCTGCCTCTCTCCCTCTCTCTCTCTCTGCCTGTCTCTCTCTCTGCCTCTCTCCCTCTCTCTCTCTCTGCCTGTCTCTCTCTCTGCCTCTCTCCCTCTCTCTCTCTCTCCCTCCCTGTCTCTCTCTCTCTCTCTCTCTCTCTCTCTCTCTCTGCCTGTCTCTCTCTCTCTCTCTCTCTCTCTCTCTCTCTCTCTCTCTCTCTTCTGTCTCTCTCTCTCTCTCTCTCTGAGCGGAAGGAGTGGGTTTGTGGAGCGCGTGTGAGAGCGGTTTGTGAGGAGTTTTTGCAAACTTTTCTCATAGTTTTTTTGGTTTATATTGTAAATATAGTTGGGCGAAGGGTTTGGTGGTACTTTTTGGGTTTGTTTTGTGTTACTTTTTGGTGTTTTTTTCACGCGATCGACCAGCGGCTGCTGGTCGGTGCGCCGAGCCCCGGGAGCATGATTGCTTTCGGGGAACTCAGCCGTATGCACGGCTTTAAGATCTCCACCACCTTCCCGTGCTCTGTGGAGGACTGCAGCCTGGCGGTGGCGGAACTAGTCGGGCACAGCAGCATACGATCCGCGGCGCGGATGAACGGGGCGGTGGTGATATTTGTGGACAGTGTGGCCAAGGCTAACAAGGTGGTGGAGAAAGGGATCGTGGTGAAGGACTCTTTTGTTTCCGTGTCCCCGCTGACAACACCGGCAACGCGGGTTACAATTTCAAACATCCCGCCCTTCATCGGAGACGAGGTGCTGCTCCGAGAGCTGTCGAGGCACGGAAAAATTGTATCGGCTATAAGGAAGCTGCCGTCGGGATGCAAGTCCCCCTGCTGCGACACGTAGTCTCCCACAGACGGCAAGTACACATGATTCTACATAAGAGAGACAGTGAACTGAGCTTAGTGTTCAATTTGAAAGTGGATGACTTTGACTATGCAGTGTATGTTAATTCTGGAACCCTAAAATGCTTTGCCTGCGGCAAGGAAGGGCATTTGGCGCGAGCCTGCCCAGATAAAGCCCCTGGAGGGCGGGCTGAGCCAGCTGAGCCAGCGCTGCCGGCGCCTACGGCGCCGGCAGCGCCGGTGGCGGCTCCAGCTGTGGTGTCAGCAGCGGAGCCTACAGCCGGCTCTGCAAAAGACACTGACACTGTAGCGCAGGATGTTGAAAGTGTAGAAAACAACCTGCTGGACAATATAAACACTGAGAGTATAACTGAAAATGTTGCAACTTGTGGGGAGAAGCCAAATGATGTAACTCAAAGTGTTGTTGCTGAAAATGGGGAGCAGGTTGTTAAACACCTTGAAAAGACAAATGTGTGTGTTGAAACTGGTGACAGCGATAAACAAAGTGAGTGTGTTGTTCAGGAAGAGGGGGACAATATTACCACAGAACCAGCAGGGGGTGTAGTAGCTGGGCCCATCTCTGCTGCAGCAGAACAGGACAGTGAGGATGGGGTGATGGAAGAGGAAGATAACCTGTGTAAGGCTTCCCATTTAAAGAGAAAACAGAGAGGTGAAGCCTGTGGCTCTAAGGCAAAGAAGCCAACAGCTAGGGAGCAGGAGGAACAGACAGACACAGACTCAGAAAGAAGTGATGAGGAGACGGGGTCCAGTGAAGAGGAAGTGGGGATGGAGGACTGTGGCACAGACAGTCAGCCCCTCACAGACTCACAAATGCTTTCTGCTGTACAGCTGGGTGAGCTGTACTCCGTAAAGAGTATCAGGGGGTTTTTGCAAAAGACAAAAGGCATGAGGACTCCCCAGTATAAGGAGTATTTTGAAGATGTAGAAAAGCTGTTGGTATCTGTAAAAGCTCAGATGAAAATGAGAGGGGAAGAAGGTTTCACTGTCACAGAGTATTACAGACTGAGGACAATGGGAAGGAAGATAAGAAAGCAGCTTAATGATGGAGTCTCAGACAGTACATAAAGCAGTGTGCCTGCTGTCTCTTCTAGTCTGTGTGTCTCGTTTAACAGCTGTTTTAATGAGTCACTTTAAACTTTCCACGCTCAATGTCAATGGAGCGAGAGATGTGAAGAAGAGGGCTTGCATTTTTGAGACTTTTAAATTGAAAAAAATTAATGTTATGATGTTGCAGGAGACCCATAGTGATGCTTTTAATGAAACAGACTGGAGGAGGGAGTTTGACGGACAGGTCATTTTAAGCCATTTTAACAGCACTAGTGCAGGGGTGGCTCTCCTTTTTTCAAGAGATTTTAGTCCTGTATCTTATGTGGTGGAGGAGCGGGTGCAGGGGAGAATGCTTGTGGTTAAAGCAAAGTATGAGCGTTTTAATATTGTTTTTATTAATGTGTATGCTCCTAATTCTGGCCCTGGCAGAGTTCTCTTTTTAAATGAACTCAGTTTGGTTTTAAAGCAGTGTGAGCCAGAGGACTATTTGTTTTTAGGAGGGGATTTTAACTGCACAGCAAATCACATATGTGATAGAAACCACCTAGAACCACATGCACCATCTCAGAAGGCTATGCTATCTCTTATAAACACTCATAGTCTGAGTGATGTATGGAGAAAAATCCACCACAATATAAGACAGTACACTTGGGTCCACAGCAGAGAACGTGTTTTATCTTTAGCGAGGTTAGACAGGTTTTATTGTTTTACGCAGCATTTTAGCATTTTTAAGAGGTGTTATATATGTCCAGTGGGCTTCTCGGACCATTCCATGGTTTTATGTGAGGTTTTTATTAAAAATCTTAGGAGTAAGTCTGCTTATTGGCATTTTAACACCACTTTGCTTTTAGATGCGCATTTTAGAGAGGTTTTTATTTATTTTTGGAGAGGTTTTAGAGAGAGGAAGGGGGATTTTATTTGTTTAAAGCAATGGTGGGACCATGGCAAAATACAAATAAAGCAGCTCTGTCAGCAGTACACTCTCAATGTTTCTCGTGACATGGCCAAGTCTATCAAAGATCTGGAGGTAGATATAGTGGAGCTGCAGAGTTCCTCACAGTCCACAGGAAATGGAGGTTGTATTGAAAACCTCAAATCTAAAAAAGCCGTGCTGGCAGACCTGCTGGGCACCAGAGCGCAGGGGGCGCTAGTCCGGTCTCGTTTCCAGAGTGCTGCGCTTATGGATTCCCCCTCCAAGTTTTTCTTCGGCCTGGAGCAGAGGAATGGACAGAGCAGGCAGATGCACTCGCTGCAGGCAGAGGATGGGCGGACGCTGACGCACACTGCAGCCATTAGGAGCAGAGCGGTGGAGTTTTATGTGCAGCTGTACAGCAGTGAGTACCAGGAGGATGATGCTGCTTTTAACGATTTCTGTCAGGACCTGCCCACGGTGTCAGAAGAGACCAACAGAGAGCTGGAGGGGCCCCTGACTGAGGCAGAACTATTTGCAGCCTTGCAGAGTGTGCAGGGGGGTAAGGCCCCCGGCATAGATGGGCTGCCCTCAGAGTTCTACAGAGCGTTCTGGACTGAGATGAAAGAGGATTTGCTGGGGGTCTTCTCGGAGAGCTTTGAAGAGCTCTCTCTCCCCCAGAGCTGCAGGAGGGCAGTGCTGACGCTGCTGCCTAAGAAGGGAGACCTGCAGCAGATTAAGAACTGGCGCCCCGTCTCACTGCTGTGCTCTGACTACAAGCTGCTGTCCAAAGCCCTGGCCAACCGGCTGAAGAAAGTGATGGAGCAGCTCATCCACCGGACTCAGACTTACTGTGTGCCTGGCAGGTCAATTGTTGACAATGTGTCATTAATTAGAGATATTTTGGAAGCCTCCGGTTCATTGGGCTTAGATGCTGGTCTGGTTTCGTTAGACCAGGAAAAGGCTTTTGATCGGGTTGAGCACCGCTACCTTTGGAAGGTTTTACAAAGGTACGGCCTCAGCCCGGGTCTGATAGCTAAGATAAAGGTCCTGTACGAGAACATTGAGAGTGTGCTAAAGATAAATGGTGGTCTATGCAAACCTTTTAATGTGCAAAGAGGAATTAGACAGGGCTGCGCCATGTCAGGTATGTTGTATTCACTGTCCATTGAACCAATGCTGCAAAATGTTCGTGTTTTTATTGATGGCCTGTTTTTACCTGACATCAGCACAAATTTTATTTCATCAGCCTACGCAGACGACATCATCATTTTTATTAAAAATCAAGATGATATTGATAAACTGAGTAAAGTTGTTGAAACCTTTGGTAAACTCTCAGCTGCCAAGGTGAATTGGTCAAAGAGCGAGGCGTTGGCAGTTGGGAGGTGGGCTGCTGGTCTGCCCAAGCTGCCTGGGGGGCTGACCTGGAAGAGGGGAGGCTTCAGGTACCTGGGGGTTCATCTGGGGGATGAGCAAACTGAGCAAAAGAACTGGGAGGGTGTGATGGAAAAGGTGGAGGGGAAGCTGGCAAAGTGGAGGTGGCTGCTTCCCCACATGTCATACAGAGGGAGGGTTCTCATTATTAACAACTTGGTAGCGTCCACCCTGTGGCACAGGCTCAAGTGCCTTGAACCCCCTGCTGGGCTGCTGCAAAAGATTCAGACGATCCTATTAAACTTTTTCTGGGATAAACTTCATTGGGTTCCCCAGAGTGTACTGTACCTGCCAAAAGAAGAGGGGGGGCAGGGCTTAATACACCTGGAGAGCAGGGCAGCAGCTTTCAGGCTGCAGTTTGTAAAGCGTTACCTTTCCTGCTGTGATGATGTCGTCTGGAGGCAAGTAACAGGCATCATTTTAAGGAGGATAGCTGGCCTCGTTTTAGACAAGTCTTTGTTTTTAGTGAATTGTGATTTTTATCGTGTGTGTAACTTGCCTCCTTTTTATCATGGTGTTTTTAAAGCGTGGACACTTTTTAAATGGGACAGACTGGGGCCTGCAGCCTCTCTCTTCTGGCTCCTGGAGGAGCCCCTGGTGTGCGGGGCCCGGCTGGACATACAAGACGGCAGCAGCCCTGGCCTCACCCAGCGCCTTCGCTCCACGGGGACGGTCAGGCTGAGGCAGGTGGTGGACGTGGCAGGGCCCGGGCTGCACAACACGCAGGCTGTGGCCTCTCTCCTGGGCCTGAGGTCCAGCCGACACACCAGACACATCCTGAACCAATGGAGCAGCAGGCTGAGCGCAGAGGAGCACGAGATGCTGAGGGAGTACAGCAGCGGGGCGGAGATACCGGACCAGGGAGATCCCTTCCCAGAACTCAGTCTGTCCGTGGACCAGAGCAGGCTGGACAAACCAAGGGGCACTTCTAAGTCCTTGTTGGATTTACAATTACTTTCGGGGAAAACATTGTACAAGTACTGTGTGGTGGCTACGCAAAAGGTGAAACTGAGCACCAACAGGGAAACAGTATGGAGAGAGAGGCTGCAGGGACGGGCGCCTGTGTGGAGGCTTCTATACAAGCCTCCACTAAATAAAAGGACAGGGGACCTCCAATGGAGGATCCTGCAGGGGGCGCTGGCCGTCAATGTTTTTATTTCCAAAATCAACCCCACTGTTTTAAAGACTTGTCCTTTTTGTGACCAAGATGAAACCCTGATCCACTGTTATCTTGACTGTCACAGACTCATTGTTTTATTCCACATTTTAAAAGCTGTGTTTTTAATGTGTGGAGAGGTGTGGTCGGAGGCGGGTTTTATTGGTGGTGCTGGTTATAACAAAAAAGAGTCGAAGAAATGGTGTCTTTTAAATTATGTGGTGGGGCAAGCGAAGATGGCGATCTATAAAACAAGGAAAAATCAGGTAGAGGGGGAGGCAGGCCTTGGGCTGAAAGAGACGTTTGGCATGCTGGTCAAAGCCAGAATAAAAGTAGACTTTAGATACCATGAGCTGATGAACACACTTATGGAGTTTGAAGATGTTTGGTGCTGCACAACGGCTGTGTGTTCAGTAAATGAGGGAAAGCTCTCTTTTAACTCTGTGTTTTAATTTATTTATTCATTGTGTATCTTCCTGTCTAAAAAAAGGATTGTTTGCATAAAATGACAAATGTCTTGTATTGAAAGAAACTGAAAATAAAAGTTTTTTTCAAAAATCAAAAAAAAAATCTCTCTCTCTCTCTCTGTCTCTCTCTCTCCCTCCCTGTCTCTCTCTCCCTGCCTCTCTCTCTCTCTCTCTCTCTCTCTCTCTCTCTCTCTCTCTCTCCTCTCTCTCTCTCTTCTGTCTGTCTCTCTCTCTCTCTCTCTCTCTCTCTCTCTCTCTCTCTCTCTCTCTCTCTCTCTCTCTCTCTCCCTCTCTCCATGTCTGTCTCTCTCTACAGTCTCGTCCCCTGAGGAGGAGGATCCAGTTTGTGAGGAGATGTTTGTAGAAGAAGAAGTTTCATCAACACACGATGTGAGTCAGAATGTTGTTGTTGTTTTTGTGCGGACATGCACGCTGTTGTGTCGGGTCTGATCTCAGCCATGGTTGATTAGGGGAAATACAATATCGGGAGGGAGACTACGCACGTTACGCGCGTAGAACCATTTTTGACACAAAATGATCAAGCAACATTTTAGCTGCGTTACGCGGGTAAAGCAGCTAAAATGTTAAACACGGCCAACAACTGTGCCAAAAGACAAACTGAACAGCACAAATAGCCTAGCATTAAAACAGCATTGCATATTCACGGCAGCTACATAACAAACACAGTTACAGCAGCATCGGTGCACGGTGGCACAACATAAAGCAAGTAGCCAACATTAGCCTACCTGGCTGTGACAGGGGACCGTGGCTGGCGTAAATCAACACCGGTGCTTCGCTGTACTTGTTGTGAAAGTCCCCCGGACATAGCCGTCATGTTTGGGTTCATAATATGAGGCGCTAGCCGCCCGCACACAACAGGGTGAGTTAACTAATGCTATACGGCGCTAACTTGTTTTATCGGCTAAAGCACAGCCGCACATATTCACTGAATTAACCAGGAAGTCCATTCTCCTGGTTTACTCTCCCCACGTCTTCTATTCCCGAGCTGCTGTCATACAGCACCGGCTCGGCTGCCTGCAATACATTTTCCTCCTCGGTGTCTCATCAGTCTCTGTGTACAGTACACTGTTCTCTGACCGTGCCAATGTATGTGACGTCGGGTCAAGCCCAACGCTGATTGGCCAACGCGGCTAATCGTCAAGCGTAGGAGCATAAAAAGTTAAATTTTTTGAACTCCGCGCGTAGCTGCATAGGCGCGTAGGTGCGTATATACGCGGCTAACGTGTTGCTTTAGCGCGAGTGACGCATCTACGCGCCATCTACGCACGTAAACCAATGTTTCCCTATGGAAAAATAGCCGATTTTATACGCGTGTAACGCGTGTAGTGTGTTCGCACCTTAACGCGTGTAATGTGGCCGCACCTTTAGACCCTTAGCTCGACTGAGAAAAAACTCCCAGTAAAAAAAACCTTTACCGGGATTACATTTTTTTTTAGAAATCTCCCTTCATTCATTTCAAATACATAAACAATACAATTAATAAAACCACATCGACCAGGGAAGGAAAATCATGAAACTATAAGCAGAAACAAATAATTGAACAAGAGATGTTTAATAATTAAAAATTCTCAGCAATCTGTTGAAATTCTAATGTCTGACAGTTATTGACATGTCTGATTCATTGTTTACTAACAGGAGGATGGACACACACAGGGGGAGGAGCTACAACCAGAGGAGGAGGAGCTACAACCTGGGGAGGAGGGGCTACATCCCAAGGGGGAGGACTTACATCCCGAGGAGGAGGAGTTACATGCCGAGGAGGAGGGGCTACAGTCAGAGGGGGCGGGGCCTATGAGCCAGCCCGCCCCCGACATCATCACAGCTGCTATCAAAGCCTTCAGGACGCAACTGGAACAACACTTTACTGTGTGTACAAACATGATAGGTTATCTGTCTGTCTATCTATCTATCTATCTATCTATCTATCTATCTATCTATCTATCTATCTATCTATCTATCTATCTATCTATCTGTCTATCTATCTGTCTGTCTGTCTGTCTGTCTGTCTGTCTGTCTGTCTGTCTGTCTGTCTGTCTGTCTGTCTGTCTGTCTGTCTGTCTGTCTGTCTGTCTGTCTGTCTGTCTGTCTGTCTGTCTGTCTGTCTGTCTGTCTGTCTGTCTGTCTGTCTGTCTGTCTGTCTGTCTGTCTGTCTGTCTGTCTGTCTGTCTGTCTGTCTGTCTGTCTGTCTGTCTGTCTGTCTGTCTGTCTGTCTGTCTGTCTCTATAAGCATTATGATATCAGACATTGGGGTTAAAGTTATAGTGCGTAACTTCTCTCATCCCCCATGAGGAATTCTGAGTAATTACAACAACACTGTCGGTGCATCTACATGAGGTAAAGCCTTCAGTGATTGCACATGGATTTTATACCTTCTACTGTACGTCCAGGTTTTTTCTTAGCAGAATCAACAACTGTAACATTTCTTGGGCTCTTCTTGGGGATTTTTCTGAGCTCCTGCACCAGTGTCAGGGGGGGGACACAGTTTGTAAACGCTGCCATACTGAGAAATACAGAGAGAGTTTTGTGGAGCTGATAATAGGCTTAATCAACTTTGTGTCAACTCGTTTGGTGATGTCTTGAATGTAACAGGACATTCATTTATATGTAAAAGGTACGCACTATAGTTTTAAAGGTGTATAAACAGTGCGTAGCTCTAATGAACTAAAGGAACATTTGTGTGTTTTCAGGGCGGCTGGAAAACGGTAGAATCTGAAGTCCTTCTTTCTCTAAGAGAATGTCAACAACACGTCTCCACTCTGCTGACGGCCGTACATCAACAGAGGTAAACATGGGAGGAACCTTTTTCAGTTTTTTTATTTGTTTATAAAAACCTGTGTTATTTTTTATTCATATTTTAGTTTTTTCTTTTATTTTTTTTACATTTTCTGCAATTTTAATATTTATGTTTTTGCGACTTTTTTAACGTTTTCTGTGCCTTTTTTATTGTTTTGTGAAATGTTGTTATTGTTTTGGTCGTATATCAACAGAGGTAAACATGGTGAAAGCTTTTTCAGTTTTTAGGGATTTTTTTTTTGTTTTTTTTCTCCTGCGTCTTATTTTTTTATTTATAATTCAGTATTTATTTTGCTTGTTTTCGATTATTTTTTCTTTATTTTTTTAACGCTTTATTTTCTGAAAATTTTCTGCAATTTTATTTTAAATTTTTTCGTTCAACCTTATTTTTTTTTTTTTGGTTTTTACAAAATAAAATGTGATTCTCTGTCTGTCTGTCTGTCTGTCTGTCTGTCTGTGTGTCTATCTGTCCCTCTGTCTGTCTGTCTGTAGGTTAGCGTTGTTGCAGGGTTTTGAAAGCAGCATCACTGACCATCTGAAGCGACTTCAAGAACAATCCACCAGCCTGAACAACATGAACACACAGATACAGGTGGGTGTGACGGGTAAAGGTGCAGTCAGTGATTCTGCAGAACGCTTGTTGTCAAAATCAGTGAATATCTCCTCATGATCCACTACCTGTCTGTACTGTGTGTGTGCTTGAAAAAATATCCAGCATTAATACACAGCCTAGGCTCTGTAAACTGGTATGTAAACAAAGGAGCCCACCATAGCTAGCAACAAGCCAGTTTACAGAACCTAGGCTGTGTATTAACACTGGATTTTTATTCGGCGCACACACAGTACAGACAGGTAGTGGATCATGAGGAGATATTCACTGATTTAGACAACAAGCGTTCTCCAGAATCACTGACTACACCTTTAAACAGTTTACCTTTACAATGCTACTGTATAGAGAGACACACACACACACACACACACACACACACACACACACACACACACACACACACACACACACACCTTTAATACTACAGTCCGCTCCAGTTGTAACTTACTCCCTGTTTCTCTCCAGAGTTTCCTGCGATCTGAGATGCAGAAACTGGGATCCTTCTGTGATGAACTGCTGCAGAGGTCAGACAGACAGACAGACAGACAGACAGACAGGGAGGGAGGCAGACAGACAGACAGACAGACAGACAGACAGACAGACAGACAGACAGACAGACAGACAGGGAGGGAGGCAGACAGACAGACAGACAGACAGACAGGGAGGGAGGGAGGGAGACAGGGAGGGAGGGAGACAGGGAGACAGGGAGGGAGGGAGACAGGGAGACAGGGAGGGAGGGAGACACATACAGAGGGAGGGAGACAGGGAGACAGACAGGGAGGGAGACACAGACAGACAGGGAGGGAGGGAGACAGGGAGGGAGGGAGACAGGGAGACAGGGAGGGAGGGAGACACATACAGAGGGAGGGAGACAGGGAGACAGGGAGGGAGGGAGACACAGACAGAGGGAGACAGACAGGGAGACAGACAGGGAGGGAGACACATACAGAGGGAGGGAGGGAGACGGACAGACAGACAGGGAGGGAGAAAGACACGCAGGAGATCAGTGCATGTCATTTAAGGGTGGTTAAAAAAAAATATTCATGATTCCTGTTTTGAGATTTTTAATCGATTCATAATTTGCAAAAAAAAATGTTTTTTAAATTTTTCGTTCTATGTATTTCCACCAATAATATAAAATAATAATAAAATAATTCTGCTAATTTAACACGGCAATAAACGTCAAGAAAACAACGTCATAGAATCGAGGCACGTCACTTAATTGCGACATGACGCTTTACTGAATCAAACAGCTGTTTTCTCTAAATCGAGTGTTATATTTTGTTCAAACTCCCCTCCACTAGTTGGCAGACATCCCATACCTAGACCTTAGCTCAGAAAAACGTCATGCTTCAATGCAAAATATTCGAGGAAAACCGGAAATCCCATCCCAAAAAAAAAGAAAAAAAAAATGAAAAATCCCATCCAAACTTTACTTTTTTTTTGTCATATCCTCCTAGCGATTTTTTTCTGGTGTTATTGAAAACTTTTGTGGTGTTTAGAGACTCTGACGTGATAGCACGTATCACTCTGCAGTTGCTGTGCTCAACGAGAAGCGGGTGCTGCCCGGTGCTGCCGCGAGTCTCTCCCCGACCAAAAGCACTGACAGGCGGGCAGTCTCAGAGCACCGAGCAGCCCCTCGGAGCGAGTCCCAGCCTGCTGTCGGAGCAGAGAGGTGACACACCTCAGCGTCCAGGCTGCAAATGAATCGCGCAGTTGTTGGGTGCGAAATCGGAGATAGTGTACCACTAAGCTATTTATGCTGAAGCTGGATTTAGGAGTTATTGAGAGAATATGGCAAGCAAAAAGTTGACGAGTAGGGAGTTAGTGTTTACTCTTTTTACGGCGCCGGTCACGGTGTGTCCATGCGCAGCAGTGGTGCAGCCATGCGACGCAGCATTATATAAATATCTATGAATAAATATATATTCATATTATCATATTATAATGATAATAATAATCATAATAATAATGAAGAATAGAAGACAAAAGTAAATACAAATGGGTAAAAAAAATAAAATCATAAAAAACGCCTGTTTACATGAGTTTTGTGGTGTAGTTCTAGTTCTAGTTTACAACTGTTGGCTTACAACAAAGTGGACATCATAACACATGGATGGAGGGGTGAATCTGATGAAATAAGTTCAACTCTCTTTCAAAATATCAGGTATTTCATGGAAATTACATAATCCAACATGGCCGCCGCCATATGACGTCATAATATGCTAATTAGATGGGAGAATTTACTCCCTAGATAAACTTTAGGTAATTCTCAATATCTGTCTCATTGACACTTTGTCTCAAACCACTTTCAATCCAGAGCCTTTTGAAATTTCGGTGTCAAAATCTAGTATTTTTTAAAATAAAACCTGGGGCCTAAAGGGTTAAAAAAAATGTTTATCAATGGTTGCGCCATGGTCCGTGTTGTGGTTAAATTCATACACGCAAAAACATCAGTCGTAATGCAAGCCCTGCGTTCCGAATCTCATACTTTCTACTATATAGTTTGGTAGAAAAAAGATTTAGGATGTCCTGATTCTTGAGGCCAGATTTAGGATGGTTAGAAGTACCCGGATGTCCTACTTCATCCGGCCAAGATTGTTAGTGTTGAAAACTGCATCCTATTTGAGCGATTCTGACCCACAATCCAGTGCGCACGTGAAGTGACGTAACATCGACGAAGCCTCCGTATGAAAACAAACGGGGATGCGACGGATATAAAAGCAAGAGGCAAGATCAAGGAGCAATGTTATGATGAAATAAGAGAGTAAAAGTATGTCCCAATAGTCTGCCTACTGCATCCTAGATTATTTTTATCGTTGGATGTAGTATGTAGAATAGAAAAAAGAAAGAGTAGGAGATTCGGAACGCAGGGTTTGAATATGATG
>JAOPFK010000348.1:0-14767 GCA_026122265.1 Ammodytes dubius
GGGGGGGGGGGGGGGGGGGGGGGGGGGGGGGGGGGGGGGGGGGGGGGGGGGGGGGGGGGGGGGGGGGGGGGGGGGGGGGGGGGGGGGGGGGGGGGGGGGGGGGGGGGGGGGGGGGGGGGGGGGGGGGGGGGGGGGGGGGGGGGGGGGGGGGGGGGGGGGGGGGGGGGGGGGGGGGGGGGGGGGGGGGGGGGGGGGGGGGGGGGGGGGGGGGGGGGGGGGGGGGGGGGGGGGGGGGGGGGGGGGGGGGGGGGGGGGGGGGGGGGGGGGGGGGGGGGGGGGGGGGGGGGAAAAAAAAAAAAAAAAAAAAAAAAAAAAAAAAAAAAAAAAAAAAAAAAAAAAAAAAAAAAAAAAAAAAAAAAAAAAAAAAAAAAAAAAAAAAAAAAAAAAAAAAAAAAAAAAAAAAAAAAAAAAAAAAAAAAAAAAAAAAAAAAAAAAAAAAAAAAAAAAAAAAAAAAAAAAAAAAAAAAAAAAAAAAAAAAAAAAAAAAAAAAAAAAAAAAAAAAAAAAAAAAAAAAAAAAAAAAAAAAAAAAAAAAAAAAAAAAAAAAAAAAAAAAAAAAAAAAAAAAAAAAAAAAAAAAAAAAAAAAAAAAAAAAAAAAAAAAAAAAAAAAAAAAAAAAAAAAAAAAAAAAAAAAAAAAAAAAAAAAAAAAAAAAAAAAAAAAAAAAAAAAAAAAAAAAAAAAAAAAAAAAAAAAAAAAAAAAAAAAATGGTTTCAAATCTTTCATGCTTGCCAAGCAAACTCACAGTAGTTATATATTAAATTGCATGAAATAAAGAAATTTTATTAGTTTATGTTTTTGCCTTTTCACTAATAATAAGGTATTTTCAACTTGTCAAATGGCTTAACTTTTGTTCAAAACTTTCAAGTTTTATGGTTGGCAGAATAAGCAAATTTATATAGTTTCATGAAATTTTGCTTTTTCTCAGCTTCTGAATTTTTGTTTTTCACTTTAAATGGCTAATTTTAATTTTTCAAAGTCTTAATTTGTTCCAAAGTTCAGAGTTTTATTTGAAGAATAATCAACAATTATTTTAGATTTTCATGATATTAAAGCATTTTATCTCGCTTCATGAAAAGTTTTGCTTCTTTCTTCACTCTCACTGAATTAAGGCTAAATTCAACTTTGTTCCCAAATGGCGTAACTTTGTGTTCAAAGTTTCAAATCTTTTTATGCTTGCCAAGCAGAAAACATCCACAGGCTAGCAGTAGTATGAAAGTATTTGCATTGAAATATTAAGCAAATTTTTCATCAGGTTCAAATGAAGTTTTAAATTTCTTCTTCTCACTCCACTGAATAAGGCTATTTTCAACTTTGTTCAAATTGCTGTAATTTTTTTCAAATGCTTTCAGAGTCTTTATTGCTTGCCAGCGAACTCAGCATGCTACAGTATTATATATAGTATTTGATTGAAATTAAGCAAATTTTATCATCACTTTCAGTGAATTTTATTGCTTCTGTCTTCAGCTCTCACTGAAATAAGGCTAATTTTCAACTTTGTTCAAAATTTCAAACTTTTGTTCTAAATGCTTTCAAGAGTCTTTCATGGCTTGCCAAGCAAAAACTCAGATGCTACAGTAGTTATATTTTAGTTTTTTGCATTTAAATTAAGCAAATTTATCATCAGCTTTCAGTTTAAGTTTATTTCTTCTTTTCAGCTCTCACTGAAATAAGGCTAATTTTCAACTTTGTTCAAATGTCTTAACTTTTGTTCTAAATGCTTTTTAAGAGCTTTCAAAGGGTTGCCAAGAGAACTGCACATGCTACAGTTTATATATTATTTGGGATTTAAAAAAAATTAAGCAAATTTTATCACAGCTTTCATGAAGTTTTATTGCTTCTTTCTCAGCTCTCACTGAAATAAGGTAATTTTCAAATTGTTCATGTCTTAACTTTTTTTCTAAATGCTTTCAAGAGTCTTTCTGGTTGCCAAGCAGAACTCAGCATGCAAGAAATTATATAAGATTTGCATGAAATATTAAGCAAATTTTATCATCAGCTTTCATGAAATTTATTGCCTTTTTCTTCAGCTCTCAATGAAATAAGGCTTATTTTCAACTTTGTTCAATGTCTGTAACTTTTGTTCTAAATGGCTTTCAAGAGTCTTTCATGGCTTTGCCCAAACAGAACTCAGCATGCACAGTAGTTATATATATATTTGCAATGAAATATTAAGCAAATTTTATCATCAGCTTTCAGTGAAGTTTTTTGCTTCTTTCTGCAGCTCTCACTGAAATAAGGCTAATTTTCAACTTTGTTCAAATGTGCTTAACTTTTGTTCCAAATGTTTCAAGAGTCTTTCAATGGCTTGCCAACAGAACTCAGCATGCACAGTATTATATATTTAAATTGGGATTGAAATTTTTAAGCAAATTTTATCATCAGCTTTCGTAATTTTATTGCTTTTTTCTCAAGTCTACTGAAATTTAAACTAATTTCAACTTTGTTCAAATGGCGTAACTTTGTTCTAAATGGCTTTCAAGGTCTTTCATGGCTTGCCAAGCAGAACTCAGCAAAGCTACAGTTAAGTTATATATTTGCATTTTCATTGAAATTTAAGCAAATTATCATCAGCTTTCAGTTTAATTTTTTGCTCTTCTTTCAGCTCTCACTGAAATAAGGGTAATTTCAACTTTGTTCAAATGTGCTGTAAAATTTTTTCTAAATGGCTTTCAAGAGTCTTTCATGGCTTGCCAAGCAGAACTCAGCATTTCACAGTATTTATATATGTATTTTGCATTTAATATTTTGCAATTTTATCATCAGCTTTTATGAAGTTTTATTCTTTCTTTCTGCAGCTCTCACTGAATAAAAGGGTTTAATTTTCAACTTTGTTCAAAAAGGCTGTAACTTTTTTCTAAATGCTTTCAAGAGTCTTCATGGCTTGCCAAAACGAACTCACATGCTACAGTTATATATAGTAAATTTTCATTGAAATATTAAGCAATTTTTAATCTCGCTTCAGTGAATTTTTTGCTTCTTTTCTTCAGCTCTCACTTTAAATAAGGCCTAATTTTCAACTTTGTCAATGTGCTGTAACTTTTGTTTTTTAAAAAGCTTTCAAGAGTCTTTTTATGGCTTCCAAGCAGAACTCAGCATGCTACATGAGTTATATATAGTATTTGCAATTGAAATATTAAGCAATTTTACATCAGCTTTCAGGAAGTTTTATTGCTTCTTTCTGCAGCTCTCACTGAAAAAAGGGTAATTTTCAAATTTGTTAAATGTGCGTAACTTTTGTTCAAATGCTTTCAAGAGTCTTTCAAGCTTGCCAGCAGAACTCAGCATGCTACGTATTTTTATATTTGTTTTTTGCATTGAAATATTAAGCAATTTTATCATCACTTTCATGAAGTTTTATGCTCTTTCTGCAGCTTTTCACTGAAATAAGCTAATTTTCAACTTTTTTCAATGTGCTGTAACTTTTGTTCTAAATGGCTTTCAAGAGCTTTCATGCTTCCAAGCAAACTCCAGCCTACATAGTTTTTAATAGTATTTCATTGAAATATTAAGCAAATTTATCATCACTTTCATTTAAATTTATTGGCTTTTTCTCAGCTCTCACTGAAATAAGGCTTTAAATTTTTAACTTTGTTCAAAGTTGCTGTAACTTTTGTTCTAAATGGCTTTCAAGAGTCTTTCAAGGCTTGCCAAGCAGAAGTCAAACATGCTACAGTAGTTATATATAGTATTTGCAATTTAAATATTAAGCAAATTTTATCACAGCTTTAGTACTTTTAAAATTGCTTTCTTTCCACTCTCTAAAATGAAATAAAGGCTAATTTTCAACTTTGTCTAAAGGCTTAACTTTTGTTCAAAAATGCTTTCAAAAGTTCTTTTATGCTTTAAAACTCAGATGCTAAAATTTGTTATAATGAAAAATTTTTTGCAAAATAAATATTATAAAATTTTTAAAAAATATTATCATATAATTTTTATTCTTCTTTCAAAAAAAGCAGTTTCACTTAAATTAGGGTAATTTTCAAATTGGGTTTAAATTTCTTGTAATTTTGCCTAAATGGCTTTTCAAGAAATCTTTCATGGGTTTCCAAAAACTCAGCCATCTAAGTAATTAATTTAAAATAAAATTTCATTAAAATTAAAGCAATTTTAATCAAAACCACTTTAGGTTGGAAGTTTATATGCTTCTTTTCAGCTTCACTGAAATAAGGCTAATTTTCACTTTGTTCAAATGGGGCCTGTAACTTTTTGTTTTAAATGCTTAAGATCTTTAATTTGCCAACAAATCAAATTCTACAAGTTATATTAGTATTTCATTGAAATTACAAAATTTCTAAATCTGAACTTTAGGAAAGTTTTTAAATTACTCTTTCGGTCACTCAACGAAATAAGGGTAAACAATTTTGTTCAAAGTGCTTTAACTTATTGTTTTAATGCTTTCAAATCTTTCAATTTCTTCAAGAAGATCTTTTTAACATGCAAATAGTTTAAAAAAATTTTTTTGCAAAATAATTTAACAATTTATATATTTTCATTTAATTTTATTGCTTCTTTCTTCAGGTCTCACTGAAATAAGGCTAATTTTCAACTTTGTTCAAATGTGCTGTTAACTTTTGTTCTAAATGGGTTTCAGAGTCTTCAGCTTGCAAGCAGAACTCCATGCACAAGTATATTGATTGCATGAAATATTAAGCAATTTTACATCACTTCGTGAATTTATTGTTCTTTCTCAGCTCTCCTGAATAAAGGGTAATTTCATTGTTAAATGTGCTGAACTTTTTTCAAATGGCCAATCCTTCAAAAGGCTTGCCAAGCAGAATCACATCACAAGTTAATAAGATTTGATTGAATATTAAGCAATTTTATCATCACTTTCATGAATTTATTGCTCTTTCCACTCTCACTGAAATAAGGCTAATTTTCACTTGTTCAAAGTGCTGAACTTTTGTTCAAATGTTTCAAGAGCTTTCATGCTTGCCAGCAGAATCACATCAAAAATTATAATATATTTATTGAAAATAGCAAATTTTATCATCAGTTTCATTTTAATTTATTGCTTCTTTCCACTCTCACTGAAATAAGGCAATTTTCACTTTGTTCAAATGTGCTGAACTTTTGTTCAAATGCTTTCAAAGTCTTCATGGCTTTCCCCAAACAACTCCAGTACTAGTTATATTGTATTGATGAAATATAAGCAAATTTATCATCTTCAGTAAGTTTTATTGCTCTTTCTCAGCCTCACTAAATAAGGATTTTCAACTTTGTTAAATGTGCTGTAACTTTGTTCTAAATGTTTAGAGTCTTCAGCTTGCAGCAAACTCGCATGCTACAGTAGTTATATATATTGCATGAAATATTACAAATTTTTATCACAGCTTCATGAAGTTTTATTGCTTCTTCTCAGCTCTCACTGAAATAAGCTAAATTTCAATTTTCAAATGGTGTAACTTTGTTCTAAATGCTTTAAGAGTCTTATGGCTTCCAAGCAGAACTCAAGCACAATTATATATAGTATTTCATGAAATATTAACAATTTTATCATCAGCTTCAGTGAATTTTTGCTTCTTTCTCACTCCACTGAAATACTATTTTCACTTGTTCAAATTGCTTAACTTTTGTTCAATGTTTCAAGAGTCTTTCATGCTTGCAACAAACTCAGCGCTACAGTATTATTATGTATTGCATGAAATTAAAACAAATTTTATCATCAGCTTTCGTGAAGTTTTATTGCTCTTCTCAGCTCTCACTGAATAACTATTCAACTTTGTTCAATGTCTGTAACTTTGTTCTAAATGCTTCAAGACTTTCATCTTGCAAGCGAACTCTGCTACGTATTTTATATAGTTTTGCATGAAATATTAACAAATTTATCACACTTTCTAAGTTTTATTGCTTTTTCTCAGCTCTCACGAAATAAGGCAATTTTCAACTTTGTTCAAATGTGCTAACTTTGTTCTAAATGTTTTAAAGTCTTTCAGCTGCCAACAGAATCAAATGCAACAAGTTATATATAGATTTGCTTTAATATTAAGCAATTTACCAGCTTTCAGTAATTTATTGCTTCTTTCCACTCTCATGAAATAAGCTAATTTTCACTTTGTTCAAATGGCTTAACTTTGTCAAAGCTTTTTTTTTTTTTTTTTTTTTTTTTTTTTTTTTTTTTTTTTTTTTTTTTTTTTTTTTTTTTTTTTTTTTTTTTTTTTTTTTTTTTTTTTTTTTTTTTTTTTTTTTTTTTTTTTTTTTTTTTTTTTTTTTTTTTTTTTTTTTTTTTTTTTTTTTTTTTTTTTTTTTTTTTTTTTTTTTTTTTTTTTTTTTTTTTTTTTTTTTTTTTTTTTTTTTTTTTTTTTTTTTTTTTTTTTTTTTTTTTTTTTTTTTTTTTTTTTTTTTTTTTTTTTTTTTTTTTTTTTTTTTTTTTTTTTTTTTTTTTGCTTTCAAGAGTCTTTCAAAGGCTTGCCAAGCAAACTCACAGCCTACAGTATTATATAAGTATTTGCATTGAAATATTAAAGCAATTTATCATCAGCTTTCAGTGAAGTTTTATTGCTTCTTTCTTCAGCTCTCACTGAATAAGGCTAAATTTTTAACTTTGTTCAAATTGCTGTAACTTTTGTTCCAAATGTTTACAAGAGTCTTTTCATGGCTTGCCAAGCAGAACTCACATGCAAAAAAGTTATATATAGTATTTGCATTGAAATATTAAGCAAAATTTATCATCAGCTTTCAGTGAATTAATTGCTTCTTTCTCAGCTTCATGAAATAAGCTAATTTTTCAACTTTCAAAGTGTTATTTTTTTAAATCTTCAAGTCTTTAATGGCTTAAAACTGTCAACATGTGCCAACAATTTATAAAGTATTTCTGAAGATATTAAGGTTTTATCATCACTTCAGTGAAATTAGTTGTATCTTTCTTCGCTCCATGAAATAAGCTAATTTTTCAACTTTTAAGTGCTGTAACTTTTGTTTCAAAGTTTCAAGAATTTTTTGTTGCCAACGAACTCAATCTGAACTTGTTTTAATGTTTCAATTTATCTTGCAATGATCATCAGCTTTCAGTAATTTATATGTTCTTTCTCAGCTCCACTGAAATAAGGCTATTTTCAACTTGTTAAAGTGCGTAACTTTTGTTCAAATGTTTCAAAGTCTTTCATGGCTTGCCAAGCAGAACTCCATGCACAATTATATATATTTCATTGAATATTAAGCATTATCATCACTTTCAGTGAAGTTTATTGCTTCTTTCTGCAGCTCTCACTGAAATAAGCAATTTTCAACTTGTCAAATTCTGTAACTTTTTTTAAATGTTTCAGAGTCTTTCTGCTGCCAACAGAATCACGCACAGTTAATTAGTATTTGATTGAATAACAATTATCATCACTTTCATGAATTATGTTCTTTCTCTCTCACTGAATAGGCTAATTTTCAACTTGTTCAAATGTGCGAATTTTGTTAAATGCTTTCAAGAGTCTTCATGGCTGCCAACAGAACTCACATGCAAAAGTTTAATATTTTGTTAATATAAGCAATTATCACAGCTTCAGTGAATTTATTGTTCTTCTCGCTCTCACTGAAATAGGTAATTTTCATTGTTCAAAGGCTGTAACTTTTGTTT
Organism: Ammodytes dubius; assembly: GCA_026122265.1. Taxonomy (NCBI): domain Eukaryota; kingdom Metazoa; phylum Chordata; class Actinopteri; order Uranoscopiformes; family Ammodytidae; genus Ammodytes; species Ammodytes dubius. Next base: position 7,571 of record JAOPFK010000348.1, read on the forward strand.
AAATGTTTCAAAGTTTTATGGCTTGCCAGCAGAACAGTGCACAATTATATAGTATTTGCATGATTTAGCAATTTTATCATCAGTTTCAGTGAATTTATTCTCTTTCTCAGCTCTCACGAAATAAGGCTATTTTCACTTTGTTCAAATGTGCTGTACTTTTGTTCAAATGTTTAAGAGTCTTTTGCTTGCCAAGCAGAACTCAGCATGCTACGTAGTTATATAAGTATTTGCATGAATTTAAGCAAATTCATCAGCTTTCAGTGAAGTTTATTCTTCTTTCTGCAGCTCTCACTGAAATAAGGTAATTCACTTGTTAAATGTGCTTAACTTTTGTTCAAAGTTTCAGATCTTTCATGCTTCCAACAATCAATCACGTTAATGTATTTGCATGAAATATAAGCAATTTACATGCTTCATGAATTTTATGTTCTTTCTCACTCTCACTGAATAAGGCTAATTCAATTGTCAAATGTGCTGTAATTTTGTTCAAATGTTTCAAGTTATGCTGCAAGCAGAACTCACTGCAAATTATATATTATTGCTGAAATATAACAATTTTATCATCAGCTTTCATGAATTATGCTTCTTTCTTCAGCTCTCACGAAATAAGGCTATTTCAACTTTCAAATGTGCTGTACTTTGTTCTAAATGCTTCAAGGTCTTCAGCTGCCACAGAATCACATGCACAGTATTATATATATTGCATTGAATATAAGCAATTTATCATCCTTTCAGTAGTTTTATTTCTTTCTCAGCTCACTGAAATAAGGCTAATTTTCAATTGTTCAAATGGCTGTAATTTTGTTCCAATTTACAGACCTGCTTCCAAGCAGAACCAATGCCAAACAAGTTTTAAGTATTTCTTGAATATTAACATTTTATCATCACTTTCATGAATTTATTGCTTCTCTCAGCTTCACTGAAAAAGGTAATTCATTTGTTCAATGTGCTTAACTTTGTCAATGTTTCAAGAGTTTTATGCTTCCAGAACCACATGCAAAAGTAATAATATTGCATTGAAATATAAGCAATTTATCATCAGCTTCAGGAATTTATTGCTTCTTTCTCACTCTCACTGAATAAGGCTAATTTTCACTTTGTTCAAAGTGCTGTAACTTTGTCAAAGTTTCAAAGTCTTTCTGCTTGCAAGAACTCACATGACAATTATATTAGTATTTGATGAAATAAGCAAATTTATCATCAGTTTCAGTGAATTTTATTGTTCTTTCCGCCCACTGAAAAAGGCTAATTTTCAATTTGTTCAAATGTCGTAACTTTTGTTAATGTTTCAGAGTTTTATGCTTGCCAGCAGAACTCACTGCACAGTTAATATATATTGATTGAATATAAGCAATTATCCAGCTTCAGTGAATTTATTGCTTCTTTCAGCTCTCACTGAAATAAGGCTAATTCACTTTGTTCAAAGTGCTGTAACTTTTTTTAAATGCTTCAGTCTTCATGCTTGCAGCAGAATCAGCATGTACATGTTTAGTATTGCATGAATATAGCAAATTTATCATCAGCTTTCAGTGAAGTTTATTCTTCTTCTCAGCTCTCACTGAAATAAGGCTATTTTCAACTTTTAAATGTGCTGTAATTGTTCAAATGTTTCAAGAGTCTTTCATGTGCCAAGCAGAACTCACATGCACAAGTTATATATGTATTTGCATGAATATTAAGCAAATTATCATCAGCTTCAGTGAGTTTATTCTCTTTCTGCAGCTCTCACTGAAATAGCTAATTTTAATTGTCAAATGTCTTACTTTTGTCAATGTTTCAAGATTTTATGCTTGCAAGCAGAACCACATGCACAAGTTATATAAGTATTTGCATTGAAATATTAAGCATTTATCATCGCTTTCAGTGATTTATCTCTTTCTCAGCTCTCACTGAAATAAGGCTATTTCAACTTTGTTCAAATGGGTAACTTTGTTCAAATGTTTCAAAGTTTTATGGCTTGCAAGCAGAACTACATGCACAATTTTATATTTTTATTGAATAAAGCAATTTTATCATCAGCTTTCAGTGAATTTTATTGTTCTTCTCACCTCACTGAATAAGGCTAATTTCAATTGTAAATGTGCTGTAACTTTTGTCAAATGTTTCAAGAGTTTTAGTTGCCAAGCAGAACTCCTGCACAAGTTATATATAGTATTTGCATTGAATATTAACAATTTATCATCGCTTTCAGGAATTTATTGCTCTTTCTCAGCCTCACTGAAAGGCTAATTTTCAACTTGAAATTGCTGTAATTTTGTTTAATGTTCAAAGTCTTTCATGTGCAAGCAGAACTCACTGACAGTTAATATAGTTTTTGATTGAATATAAGCAATTTTATCATCACTTTCATAATTTATTTCTTCTTCAGTCTCACTGAAATAAGCAATTTCAATTGTTCAAATGTGCGTAACTTTTTTCAAAGTTTCAGAGTTTTATGGCTTGCCAGCAACTCACTGCACAAGTTAATATAGTATTTGCATGAAATATTACAATTTTATCATCAGCTTTCAGGAATTTATTGTTCTTCTTCAGCCTCCACAAATAAGTTTTCATTGTTCAATGTGCTGTAACTTTTGTTCAAATGTTTCAAGAGTTTATGGCTTGCCAAGCAGAACTCACTGCACAAGTTATATAATATTTGCATGAATATTAACAATTTTATCATCAGCTTCATGAATTTATTGCTTCTTTCAGTCTCACTGAAATAAGGCAATTTTACTTTGTTCAAATGTGCTTAACTTTTGTTCTAAATGCTTTCAAGGTCTTCATGCTTCCAAGCAGAACTCACTGACAAGTTAATATAGTATTTGATTGAAAATAAGCAATTATCACACTTTCAGAATTTATTGCTTCTTTCTCAGCTCTCAGAAAAGCAATTTTCAACTTTGTTCAAATTGCTAACTTTGTTCTAAAGCTTCAAGATCTTTCATGGCTTGCCAGCGTCACATGACAATTATATATAGTATTTGATTGAATATAAGCAAATTTTCATCAGCTCAGTGATTTTGTTCTTCTCAGCCTCCTGAAATAAGGCTAATTTTCAATTTGTTCAATGTGCTGTAACTTTTGTTCAATGTTTACAGAGTTTTATGGTGCCAAGCAGAACTCAACTGCACATGTTTATATAGTATTTGCATGAATTAAGCAATTATATCACTTTCATGAATTTTATGCTTCTTTTCACTCTCCTGAATAAGGCATTTCAACTTTGTTCAAATGTGCTGTAACTTTGTTCTAAATGCTTTCAAGAGTTTTCATGCTTCCAGCAAACTCAGCATGCAGTATTTATATAGATTGCATGAATATTAAGCAAATTATCATACTTCATAGTTATGCTTCTTTTCAGTTCATGAAATAAGGCTAATTTTCAACTTGTTAAATGTGCTTAACTTTTGTTCAAAGTTCAAGAGTCTTTCATGCTTGCCAAGCAGAACTCACTGCACAAGTTATATATATATTGCATTGAAATATTAACATTATCATCACTTCAGTGAATTATTGTCTTTCTCATCTCACTGAAATAGGCAATTTCAATTTGTTCAAATGTGCTGTAACTTTGTTAAATGTTTCAGATTTTATGTTGCCAAGCGAACTACTGCACAATTATATAATATTGCATGAAATATTAACAAATTTATCACCTTTCAGTGAATTTATTGTTCTCTTCAGCTCTCACTGAATAAGGTAATTCATTTGTCAATGTGCTGTAACTTTTGTTCAATGTTTCAAGATTTTAGGCTTCAAGCAGAACCACTGCACAATTATATATAGTATTTGCATTGAATATTACAATTATCATCACTTTCAGGAATTTTATGCTTCTTTCTTCACTTCACTATAAGCTAATTTTCAACTTTTCAATTGCTGTACTTTTGTTCCAATGTTAAAAGTCTTTCATGCTTGCCAACACTCACAGCCACAATTATATATTATTTGCATTGAAATATTAGCAATTTCATCGCTTCATGAAGTTATTCTTTTTCAGCTCTCACGAAATAAGGCTAATTTTAATTGTTCAAATGTGCTGTAACTTTTGTTCTAAATTTGGTTTCAAGAGTCTTTCATGGCTTCCAAAAACAGAACCCCAGCATGTACAGTGTTATATTTTTTGTATTTGCATTTAAATATTAAGCAAATTTTATCATCAGCTTTCAGTGAAGTTTTATTGGGTTCTTTTTGCAGCCTCACTGAAATAAGGCCCAATTTTTTAATTTGGGCAAAAGTGCTTTTAACTTTTGTTTTTTAAAGGTTTCAAGAGTTTTTGGCTTGCCCAAACAGAATCAACATGCCAAAAAAGTTTTTTTAGTATTTGCATTGAAAAAAATTTAAGGGAAATTTTATCATCAGCTTTCGTGAATTTTATTGCTTCTTTCTTAGCTCCACTGAAATAAGGCTAATTTTAAAATTTTTTCAAATGTGCTGTAACTTTTGTTCTAAAATGGTTTACAAGAGTCTTTCATGGCTTGCCAAGCAGAACTCAACATGCCAAAACAAGTTATATATAGTATTTGCATTGAAATATTAAGCAGATTTTATCATCAGCTTTCAGTGAAAGTTTTATTGCTTCTTTCTGCAGCTCTCACTGAAATAAGGCTAATTTTCAACTTTGTTCAAATGTGCTGTAACTTTTGTTCTAAATGGCTTTCAAGAGTCTTTCATGGCTTGCCAAGCAGAACTCAGCATGCTACAGTAGTTATATATATGTATTTGCATTGAAATATTAAGCAAATTTTATCATCAGCTTTCAGTGAAGTTTTATTGCTTCTTTCTTCAGCTCTCACTGAAATAAGGCTAATTTTCAACTTTGTTCAAATGTGCTGTAACTTTTGTTCCAAATGGTTTACAAGAGTCTTTTCATGGCTTGCCAAGACAGAACTCAACATGCCAACAAGTTATATTTTAGTATTTGCATTGAAATATTAAGCAATTTTATCATCAGCTTCAGTGAAATTTTATTGCTTCTTTCTTCAGCTCTCACTGAAATAAGGCTAATTTTCAACTTTGTTCAAATGTGCTGTTAAACTTTTGTTTCTAAATGGCTTTCAAGAGTCTTTCATGCTTGCCAAGCAGAAAATCAGCATTCACAGTAGTTATATATAGTAATTTGCATGAAATATTAAGCAAATTTTATCATCAGCTTTCAGTGAATTTTATTGCTTCTTTCCCTTTAGCTCTCACTGAAATAAGGCTAATTTTCAACTTTGTTCAAAGTGCTGTAACCTTTTTTCTAAATGGCTTTCAAGAGTCTTTCATGGCTTGCCAACGAACTCAACATGCTACATAGTTTATATATAGTATTTGCATGAAATATTAAGCAAATTTTATCATCAGCTTTCATGAAGTTTTATTTCTTCTTTCTGCAGCTCTCACTGAAATAAGGGAATTTTCAACTTTGTTCAAATGTGCTGTAACTTTTGTTCCAAATGGTTTCAAGAGTCTTTCATGGCTTGCCAAGCAGAACTCAACATGCCAAACAAGTTTTATATAGTAATTTGCATTGAAATATTAAGCAATTTAAACATCAGCTTTCAGTGAAATTTATTGCTTCTTTCTTCAGCTCTCACTGAAATAAGGCTAATTTTCAACTTTGTTCAAATGTGCTGTAACTTTTGTTCTAAATGGCTTTTCAAGAGTCTTTTATGGGTTGCCAAGCAGAACTCAGCATGCTACAGTAGTTATATATAGTATTTGCAAATTTAAATATTAAGCAAATTGTATCATCACTTTCAGTGAAGTTTTATTGCTTTTTTTCTGCAGCTCTCACTGAAATAAGGCAATTTTCAACTTTGTTCAAATGTGCTGTAACTTTTGTTCCAAATGGTTTCAAGAGTCTTTCATGGCTTGCCAAAGCAAACTCAACATGCCAACAATTATATATAGTATTTGCATTGAAATATTAAGCAAATTTTTATCATCAGCTTTCAGTGAAGTTTTATTGCTTCTTTCTGCAGCTCTCACTGAATAAAAGGCTAATTTCAACTTTGTTCAAATGTTCTGTAACTTTTTTTCTAAAAAGGCTTTCAAGAGTCTTTCATGGCTTGCCAAGCAGAACTCACAGGCAACATAGTTATATATAGTATTGCATTGAAATATTAAGCAAATTTTATCATCAGCTTTTAGTGAATTTTTTTGCTTCTTTCTTCAAACTCTCACTGAAATAAGGGTAATTTTCAACTTTGTTCAAATGTGCTGTAACCTTTGTTCCAAATGGTTTACAAGAGTTTTATGGCTTGCCAAGCAGAACTCAACATGCCAAAAAAGTTATATATAGTATTATGCATTGAAATATTAAGCAAATTTATCATCAGCTTTCAGTGAAATTTTATTGTTTTTTTCTCAGCTCTCACTGAAATAAGGCTAATTTTCAATTTGTTCAAATGTGCTGTAAACTTTTGTTCCAAATGTTTCAAGATTTTATGGCTTGCCAACAGAACTCACTGCCAAAAAAGTTATATATAGTATTTGCATTGAAATATTAAAACAAATTTTATCATCAGCTTTCAGTGAAATTTATTGCTCTTTCTTCAGCTCTCACTGAAATAAGGCTAAATTTCAACTTTGTTCAAATGTGCTGTAACTTTTGTTCAAATGGGTTCAAGATCTTTCATGGCTTGCCAACAAACTCAGCCCCTGCACATAGTTAATATAGTATTTGCATTGAAATATTAAGCAAATTTTATCATCACTTTCAGTGAATTTTATTGCTTCTTTCTGCAGCTCTCACTGAAATAAAGGGTAATTTTCAACTTTTTTCAAATGTGCTGTAACTTTGTTCCAAATGTTTCAAGAGTCTTTATGGCTTGCCAAGCAGAACTCAACATGCCAAACAAGTATATATAGTATTTGCATTGAAATATTAAGCAAATTTATCATCAGCTTTCATGAAGTTTTATTTCTTCTTCTGCAGCTCTCACTGAAATAAGGCTAATTTTCAACTTTTTTCAAATGTGCTTAACTTTTTGTTTTAAATGGGTTTCAAGAGTCTTTTTATGGCTTTCCAACAGAACCACATGTACAGTATAAAATAGTTTTGCATTGAAATTTAAACAAATTTTTTCATCCTTTTTGAATTTTTATTTCTTTTTTCTTTAGCTCTCACTGAAATAAGGCAATTTTCAACTTTGTTCAAATGTCTTAACTTTTGTTCAAAAAGTTTCAAGAGTCTTTCATGGCTTTCCAAGCAAACTCAACACAAAA
>JAOPFK010000350.1:0-7500 GCA_026122265.1 Ammodytes dubius
GTTGAAATTTTGGTTCTATGTTGTTTCTATCCCGAGTTATGGCCGATTTAGAAAATTGAATTTTAAAATTTCAAAGTTGTGCCACTGGGCGAGGAAGATAGGCACAGGGATGTCCTTTGGTGTGGCAGGTGCCCCAGGCCCCCTAGACATGTGTGCGAAGTTTTGGAGTTGTAGCTCACTTACTTCATGTAGCTGCCATTGACCCCCATGTAAAATTTTGGGAAAATTTCTTTAAGTGCCGAGTCCTAAGAAAATAATTTTTCCAAAAAGTATTTAGGAGCACGTTTTAGGCCATTTGGAGTATATATGATTTTTTTTTTTTTTTTTTTTTTTTTTTTACACCACTAGTTGGCGCTATCATGACCAAAAATTATGGGTGAGTAAGGGGAACTCCCCGTCACTTTTTTAAAAACCCTATATAAAAGGTGGAAGGAGTTGGAATTGGAATGTGGAAATGGAATATGGAGTTGGAAGGGTTAGGGTTAGGGTTAGGGTTAGGGTTAGGGTTAGGGTTAGGGTTAGGGTTAGGGTTAGGGTTAGAGTTAGGGTTAGGGTTAGGGTTAGGGTTAGGGTTAGGGTTAGGGTTAGGGTTAGGGTTGGGGTTAAAATGACATCTTGTGTTTTGGGTGCACAGGCCTACTGATCTGATGCTGTTGTGTTATGTGGAAGTGAAATGATAGGATGGTTGAGTGGTATAGTCTGTGGCTGGTGCTACCCAGGGAGCCAGTTCCAGCCCAGGGGTGGTGGCTCCCATCGGTGTGGGAGACCAGGACCCAGACTATTGAGCAGAGGAAGAGGCAGCAGCACAATGGTCAGTAAAATGTGGTACTTTTGTGGGATTAAAACAATAAAATAAAATAAAATAAAAACCATAAAAATGGACATATATCAATACACACATACACAATTCCAATAATAGAAAAATAAATATGTGTACCTATTATAGAATTCCATAATCATGGTGCTAGTATTAAAATATATGGTGAGTGGCGGGGATGGGTGGGGGGGAGGGGAAATATGGGAAGGTGGGTTATGTGGTAGATGGGGATTGTTTTTTCCGGTGCTAAACTTAGGTTCAGGTGTGAGGGGAGGGGTGGTTAGGGTTAGGGTAAATGGTACATGGTTAGATAGCACAGATGGGAAAGCCCTGCTCCTTCCCCTGGGAGACCCGGGTTCAAGCCCCAAGCCCGACAGTGCAAAAAGAGGGGGAGGGGGGAACAAAAAAAACCTTTTGGCCCATAGACATATATATGTGTATGTGTAAAATATCCAGATAATTACTTAAATACATAAATAAAAGGCCCTAAAACATTAACTAAAATCATCCTAAAATTAGTGCTGTACCATAAAGTGTTATTAAAACATCATTTGTCATTAAAACCAAGGGGTACCATTGTGCCGAGTTTGTCAATCCATATTTTTTCTGCTCTCTTCCTCTGCCCAATAGTCCACCTATTGTTTGATTCTAGACCAGAGATGATGAGGTTTGTCGGTGAATGTATTTGGAAATGTCTGACTAAGGGTGTTGTAAGTCTACCTTCCCCAATGTTGTATGTGTGTTGTTTTAATCTGGTCAGTAATGTATGTTTTGTTTCCCCAATGTAGTGTTTCGAACAGGAGGTGCAGGTGATTATGTAGATGATGTTGCTGGAGTGGAGTGAAAATGTGCCCAGGGTGGGGTGTGATGCTCTGCTGTGTATGTTATGTATGAATTTCCGGTTTTTATACATACTGTCGTGCTGTGTTTGTGGTGAATGTGAGTTATCTTTAAAGGTTGACCGGACTAAAATGCTTTTAAGGTTATTATTTTTTCTGTGGGCTGAAATGACTTGACAGTATTGTAATGCTGGATGGTGTGTTTGTGTGCGGGAAAAGTTGTGTTTGAGGGTGCGGTGTAGGTTGGAAGTCCTGTGGGAAAATGTGGAGATAAATGGGATTAGCTGCGGCTGGTGCGGCTGGTGCGTAGTCCGGCTGTTGGAAAAAGAGGGGGGAGTGCCTCCAAGCACTGCTGTAAAGGAAGGGGGGTAGGGTGGGTCGGGTTAGGGTTAGGGTTAGGGTTAGGGTTAGGGTTAGGGTTAGGGTTAGGGTTAGGGTTAGGGTTAGGGTTAGGGTTAGGGTTAGGGTTAGGGTTAGGTTAGGGTTAGGGTTAGGGTTAGGGTTAGGGTTAGGGTTAGGGTTAGGGTTAGTGGTTAGGGTTAGGGTTAGGGTTAGGGTTAGGGTTAGGGTTAGGGTTAGGGTTAGGGTTAGGGTTAGGGTTAGGGTTAGGGTTAGGGTTAGGGTTAGGGTTAGGGTTAGGGTTAGGGTTGGTTAGGTTAAGAGCAATCTGCCCACTTTTCAAAAGTGGTTTTTTGGACGTAAATGTTGAACGCAGAGGGGCAACCTCATACCGAGACCATCCTCGGATACCTTGGGACCAGGCGCATTGGCCGAAAAAGTTTCGTCCCCCTGGTGGCGATTGTGGGTACTGCAATGGCGATTTGAAAAGTTTGAAGCTCCGTAACTCCCCAACGCAGAGGGGCAACACAATTCCAAGCAGTGCCTGTTGTAGCCCTTGGCCAGGACTACATGCTCACCAATTTCTAGCCATTTCCGAGAAACTTTTTTTAACATGGAAAAACAGGTTTTTTGGGAATAACGTCCGGTAGGGGAGGGGCAACTGCACAAGATTTTTAACCAAGATACTAGGCGTGGGGACGGATCAGAATCCGTTGAAATTTTGGTTCTATGTTGTTTCTATCCCGAGTTATGGCCGATTTAGAAAATTGAATTTTAAAATTTCAAAGGGTTAGGGTTAGGGTTAGGGTTAGGGTTAGGGTTAGGGTTAGGGTTAGGGTTAGGGTTAGGGTTAGGGTTAGGGTTAGGGTTAGGGTTAGGGTTAGGGTTAGGGTTAGGGTTAGGGTTAGGGTTAGGGTTAGGGTTAGGGTTAGGGTTAGGGTTAGGGTTAGGGTTAGGGTTAGGGTTAGGGTTAGGGTTAGGTTATAGGGATAAATACGTCCTTCGAGACGCGTCTCAGGAATGTTTTTGCCAATAACTCCGGATAGGAATGCCCTATCATCATGGAACCAAGTTCCTTGGATTCCTTGGCCCCAGACCTTTCCAATGGTGTGTCGTTTGACCCCGTGGAACCTTGGGAAATATTCGAAATCTTAGTTTGAAACTTTAAAATGGCCATATCTCCGGAACGGTAAGTCGTAGAAACTTGATTTCAACTCTGGCGTGTTCAGCGACCCCAAATTAGGTCGGACGCCACCCACTTTCAAGTCTCTAGCACCTTCGGTTCCGAAGATATTGGCCAAAAACGGAATTCGGAAATTTCCGTTTTCTGAAAAATTCTAACTTTTGATAGGAAGGTCGTAGAGACACGTGAGTGGGCTCTACGTGACGGGCGTGGCCGAAATAGTGGGGGTAGACACCAATTGCAAACTTGTTGGAGTTACCGTTGTTGATTAAGGCGTGTCAAAAATCCCCATAGCATTACATGTAAAAGGTGAAAATTTTACTAAGTGTCAATCCAAAGTGAGCTTTCTTGAATAACTCGGGAACGCTAAGTCGTAGATGGTCAAACTGTGTCTTTCCCCTATTTCACGTATAAGGAACCGTAGACACCAAGTATAGTGTGTGGGACGTCCCTTTCAAAAGTTAGGGCCAATTTAGGGAAATTTCTCTAAGTGCTGAGTCTAAGAGGGTTAGGGTTAGGGTTAGGGTTAGGGTTAGGGTTAGGGTTAGGGTTAGGGTTAGGGTTAGGGTATAGGGATAAATACGTCCTTCGAGACGCGTCTCAAGAATGTTTTTGCCAATAACTCCGGATAGGAATGCCCTATCATCATGGACCAAGTTCCTTGGATTCCTTGGCCCCAGACCTTTCCAATGGTGTGTCGTTTGACCCCGTGGAACCTTGGGAAATATTCGAAATCTTAGTTTGAAACTTTAAAATGGCCATATCTCCGGAACGGTAAGTCGTAGAAACTTGATTTCAACTCTGGCGTGTTCAGCGACCCCTAAATTAGGTCTGACGCCACCCACTTTCAAGTCTCTAGCACCTTCGGTTCCGAAGATATTGGCCAAAAACGGAATTCGGAAATTTCCGTTTTCTGAAAAATTCTAACTTTTGATAGGAAGGTCGTAAGACACGTGAGTGGGCTCTACGTGACGGGCGTGGCCGAAATAGTGGGGGTAGACACCAATTGCAAACTTGTGGGAGGTACCGTTGTTGAGTTAAGGGCGTGTCAAAAATCCCCATAGCATTACATGTAAAAGGTGAAAATTTTACTAAGTGTCACATCCAAAGTGGGTAGTTAGGGTTAGGTTGTTAAGGTTAGGGTTGAGGTTAGGGTTAGGGTTAGGGTTAGGTTAGGTTAGGTAGGTTAGGGTTAGGGTTAGTTAGGTTAGGGTTAGGGTTAGGGTTTGTTAGGTTAGGTTAGGGTTAGGGTTAGGTTAAGTTAGGTTAGGGTTAGGGTTGGTAGGTTGGGTTAGGGTTGGTTAGGTTAGGGTTAGGTTAGTTTAGGGTTAGGGATAGGTTAGGGTTAGTGGGTTAAGGTTAGGGTTAGGGTTAGGGTTAGGGTTAGGGTTAGGGTTAGGGTTAGGGTTAGGGTTAGGGTTAGGTTATAGGGATAAATACGTCCTTCGAGACGCGTCTCAAGGAATGTTTTTGCCAATAACTCCGGATAGGAATGCCCTATCATCATGGAACCAAGTTCCTTGTATTCCTTGGCCCCAGACCTTTCCAATGGTGTGTCGTTTGACCCCGTGGAACCTTGGGAAATATTCGAAATCTTAGTTTGAAACTTTAAAATGGCCATATCTCCGGAACGGTAAGTCGTAGAAACTTGATTTCAACTCTGGCGTGTTCAGCGACCCCAAATTAGGTCGGACGCCACCCACTTTCAAGTCTCTAGCACCTTCGGTTCCGAAGATATTGGCCAAAAACGGAATTCGGAAATTTCCGTTTTCTGAAACATTCTAACTTTTGATAGGAAGGTCGTAAGAGACACGTGAGTGGGCTCTACGTGACGGGCGTGGCCGAAATAGTGGGGGTAGACACCAATTGCAAACTTGTGGGAGGTACCGTTGTTTAGTTAAGGGCGTGTCAAAAATCCCCATAGCATTACATGTAAAAGGTGAAAATTTTACTAAGTGTCACATCAAGTGAGACTTCTTGATAACTCGAGAACGCTAAGCGTAGATGTCAAACTGGTGTCTTCCCCCTATTTCACGTATAAGAACACGTAGACACCAAGTATAAGTGTGTGGACGTCCCTTTCAAAGTTAGGGCCACATTTTGGGAAAATTCTCTAAGTCTGAGTCTAAGAAATTTTTTCCAAAAAGTATTTAGGAGCAGTTTCAGGGTTAGGGTTAGGGTTAGGGGTTAGGGTTAGGGTTATGGGTTAGTAGGGTTAGTTAGGGTTAGGGTTAGGGTTAGGTTAGGGTTAGGGTTAGGGTTAGGGTTAGGGTTAGGGTATGGTTAGGGTTAGGGTTAGGGTTAGGGTTAGGGTTAGGGTTAGGGTTAGGGTTGGGTTAGGTTAGGGTTAGGTTAGGGTTATAGGGTTAGGGTTAGGGTTTAGGGTTAGGGTTAGGGTAGTATAGGGATAAATAGTCCTTCGAGGGCCCTCAGGATGTTTTGGGTTAGGGTTAGGGTTAGGGTTTAGGGTTAGGGTTAGGGTTAGGGTTAGGGTTAGGGTTAGGGTTAGGGTTAGGGTTAGGGTTAGGGTTAGGGTTAGGGTTAGGGTTAGGGTTAGGGTTAGGGTTAGGGTTAGGGTTAGGGTTAGGGTTAGGGGTTAGGGTTAGGGTTAGGGTTAGGGTTAGGGTTAGGGTTAGGGTTAGGGTTAGGGTTAGGGTTAGGTTAAGAGCAATCTGCCCACTTTTCAAAAGTGGTTTTTTGGACGTAAATTTTGAACGCAGAGGGGCAACCTCATAGCGAGACCATCCTCGGATACCTTGGGACCAGGCGCATTGGCCGAAAAAGTTTCGTCCCCCTGGTGGCGATTGTGGGTACTGCAATCGCGATTTGAAAAGTTTGAAGCTCCGTAACTCCCCAACGCAGAGGGGCAACACAATTCCAAGCAGTGTCTGTTGTAGCCCTTGGCCAGGACTACATGCTCACCAATTTTTAGCCATTTCCGAGAAACTTTTTTTAACATGGAAAAAACAGGTTTTTTGGGAATAACGTCCGGTAGGGGAGGGGCAACTGCACAATATTTTTAACCAAGATACTAGGCGTGGGGACGGATCAGAATCCGTTGAAATTTTGGTTCTATGTTGTTTCTATCCCGAGTTATGGCCGATTTAGAAAATTGAATTTTAAAATTTCAAAGTTGTGCCACTGGGCGAGGAAGATAGGCACAGGGATGTCCTTTGGTGTGGCAGGTGCCCCAGGCCCCCTAGACATGTGTGCGAAGTTTTGGAGTTGTAGCTCACTTACTTCATGTAGCTGCCATTGACCCCCATGTAAAATTTTGGGAAAATTTCTTTAAGTGCCGAGTCCTAAGAAAATAATTTTTCCAAAAAGTATTTAGGAGCACGTTTTAGGCCATTTGGAGTATATATGATTTTTTTTTTTTTTTTTTTTTTTTTTTTTACACCACTAGTTGGCGCTATCATGACCAAAAATTATGGGTGAGTAAGGGGGAACTCCCCGTCACTTTTTTAAAAACCCTATATAAAAGGTGGAAGGAGTTGGAATTGGAATGTGGAAATGGAATATGGAGTTGGAAGGGTTAGGGTTAGGGTTAGGGTTAGGGTTAGGGTTAGGGTTAGGGTTAGGGTTAGGGTTAGGGTTAGAGTTAGGGTTAGGGTTAGGGTTAGGGTTAGGGTTAGGGTTAGGGTTAGGGTTAGGGTTGGGGTTAAAATGACATCTTGTGTTTTGGGTGCACAGGCCTACTGATCTGATGCTGTTGTGTTATGTGGAAGTGAAATGATAGGATGGTTGAGTGGTATAGTCTGTGGCTGGTGCTACCCAGGGAGCCAGTTCCAGCCCAGGGGTGGTGGCTCCCATCGGTGTGGGAGACCAGGACCCAGACTATTGAGCAGAGGAAGAGGCAGCAGCACAATGGTCAGTAAAATGTGGTACTTTTGTGGGATTAAAACAATAAAATAAAATAAAATAAAAACCATAAAAATGGACATATATCAATACACACATACACAATTCCAATAATAGAAAAATAAATATGTGTACCTATTATAGAATTCCATAATCATGGTGCTAGTATTAAAATATATGGTGAGTGGCGGGGATGGGTGGGGGGGAGGGGAAATATGGGAAGGTGGGTTATGTGGTAGATGGGGATTGTTTTTTCCGGTGCTAAACTTAGGTTCAGGTGTGAGGGGAGGGGTGGTTAGGGTTAGGGTAAATGGTACATGGTTAGATAGCACAGATGGGAAAGCCCTGCTCCTTCCCCTGGGAGACCCGGGTTCAAGCCCCAAGCCCGACAGTGCAAAAAGAGGGGGAGGGGGGAACAAAAAAAACCTTTTGGCCCATAGACATATATATGTGTATGTGTA
>JAOPFK010000350.1:10000-20000 GCA_026122265.1 Ammodytes dubius
TGGTGGCGATTGTGGGTACTGCAATCGCGATTTGAAAAGTTTGAAGCTCCGTAACTCCCCAACGCAGAGGGGCAACACAATTCCAAGCAGTGCCTGTTGTAGCCCTTGGCCAGGACTACATGCTCACCAATTTTTAGCCATTTCCGAGAAACTTTTTTTAACATGGAAAAACAGGTTTTTTGGGAATAACGTCCGGTAGGGGAGGGGCAACTGCACAAGATTTTTAACCAAGATACTAGGCGTGGGGACGGATCAGAATCCGTTGAAATTTTGATTCTATGTTGTTTCTATCCCGAGTTATGGCCGATTTAGAAAATTGAATTTTAAAATTTCAAAGTTGTGCCACTGGGCGAGGAAGATAGGCACAGGGATGTCCTTTGGTGTGGCAGGTGCCCTAGGCCCCCTAGACATGTGTGCGAAGTTTTGGAGTTGTAGCTCACTTACTTCATGTAGCTGCCATTGACCCCCATGTAAAATTTTGGGAAAATTTCTTTAAGTGCCGAGTCCTAAGAAAATAATTTTTCCCAAAAGTATTTAGGAGCACGTTTTAGGCCATTTGGAGTATATATGATTTTTTTTTTTTTTTTTTTTTTTTTTTTACACCACTAGTTGGCGCTATCATGACCAAAAATTATGGGTGAGTAAGGGGAACTCCCCGTCACTTTTTTAAAAACCCTATATAAAAGGAGGAAGGAGTTGGAATTGGAATGTGGAAATGGAATATGGAGTTGGAAGGTGGAATGTGGAGTTGGAATATGGAGTTGGAAGGTGGAATGTGGAGTTGGAATATGGAGTTGGAAGGTGGAATGTGGAGTTGGAATATGGAGGGTTAGGGTTAGGGTTAGGGTTAGGGTTAGGGTTAGGGTTAGGGTTAGGGTTAGGGTTAGGGTGGGTTAGGGTTAGGGTTAGGGTTAGGGTTAGGGTTAGGGTTAGGTTATAGGGATAAATACGTCCTTTGAGGGGCCCCTCAAGAATGTTTTTGCCAATAACTCCGGATAGGAATGCCCTATCATCATGGAACCAAGTTCCTTGGATTCCTTGGCCCCAGACCTTTCCAATGGTGTGTCGTTAGGGGGAGGGGCAACTGCACAAGATTTTTAACCAAGATACTAGGCGTGGGGGCGGATCAGAATCCGTTGAAATTTTGGTTCTATGTTGTTTCTATCCCGAGTTATGGCCGATTTGGTCTGCGCATGCGCAGTAGAGTTTTGGCCCATAATATGTCTGTTGAAAGACGGGCTCTTCCTGATTCCAAATCCGTTGAAAGTAGGTCTCTATGACCTTCCCATCAGAAGTTATGGCCAAATGAGTACAAGTGAAATTGTGTGAAAATTTGACTAAGTGTGGAGTCAAAAATACTTCCCACAGAAAGTGTCTAGGAGCACGTTTTAGGTCATTTTGAGTCGTTTGGTAATGGTCTGTTGTGCTGTTTTTTGGAAAATATGCGAAATTCAAAGGGGGTTAGGGTTAGGGTTAGGGTTAGGGTTCGGGTTAGGGTTAGGGTTAGGGTTAGGGTTAGGGTTAGAGCAATCTGCCCACTTTTCAAAAGTGGTTTTTTGGACGTAAATGTTGAACGCAGAGGGGCAACCTCATACCGAGACCATCCTCGGATACCTTGGGACCAGGCGCATTGGCCGAAAAAGTTTCGTCCCCCTGGTGGCGATTGTGGGTACTGCAATCGCGATTTGAAAAGGGTTAGGGTTAGGGTTAGGGTTAGGGTTAGGGTTAGGGTTAGGGTTAGGGTTAGGGTTAGGGTTAGGGTTAGGGTTAGGGTTAGGGTTAGGGTTAGGGTTAGGGTTAGGGTTAGGGTTAGGGTTAGGGTTAGGGTTAGGGTTAGGTTAAGAGCAATCTGCCCACTTTTCAAAAGTGGTTTTTTGGACGTAAATTTTGAACGCAGAGGGGCAACCTCATACCGAGACCATCCTCGGATACCTTGGGACCAGGCGCATTGGCCGAAAAAGTTTCGTCCCCCTGGTGGCGATTGTGGGTACTGCAATCGTGATTTGAAAAGTTTGAAGCTCCGTAACTCCCCAACGCAGAGGGGCAACACAATTCCAAGCAGTGCCTGTTGTAGCCCTTGGCCAGGACTACATGCTCACCAATTTTTAGCCATTTCCGAGAAACTTTTTTTAACATGGAAAAACAGGTTTTTTGGGAATAACGTCCGGTAGGGGAGGGGCAACTGCACAAGATTTTTAACCAAGATACTAGGCGTGGGGACGGATCAGAATCCGTTGAAATTTTGGTTCTATGTTGTTTCTATCCCGAGTTATGGCCGATTTAGAAAATTGAATTTTAAAATTTCAAAGTTGTGCCACTGGGCGAGGAAGATAGGCACAGGGATGTCCTTTGGTGTGGCAGGTGCCCCAAGCCCCCTAGACATGTGTGCGAAGTTTTGGAGTTGTAGCTCACTTACTTCATGTAGCTGCCATTGACCCCCATGTAAAATTTTGGGAAAATTTCTTTAAGTGCCGAGTCCTAAGAAAATAATTTTTCCAAAAAGTATTTAGGAGCACGTTTTAGGCCATTTGGAGTATATATGATTTTTTTTTTTTTTTTTTTTTTTTTTTTTTTACACCACTAGTTGGCGCTATCATGACCAAAAATTATGGGTGAGTAAGGGGGAACTCCCCGTCACTTTTTTAAAAACCCTATATAAAAGGTGGAAGGAGTTGGAATTGGAATGTGGAAATGGAATATGGAGTTGGAAGGTGGAATGTGGAGTTGGAATATGGAGTTGGAAGGTGGAATGTGGAGTTGGAATATGGAGTTGGAAGGTGGAGGGTTAGGGTTAGGGTTAGGGTTAGGGTTAGGGTTAGGGTTAGGGTTAGGGTTAGGGTTAGGGTTAGGTTAGGTTAAGAGCAATCTGCCCACTTTTCAAAAGTGGTTTTTTGGACGTAAATTTTGAACGCAGAGGGGCAACCTCATACCGAGACCATCCTCGGATACCTTGGGACCAGGCGCATTGGCCGAAAAAGTTTCGTCCCCCTGGTGGCGATTGTGGGTACTGCAATGGCGATTTGAAAAGTTTGAAGCTCCGTAACTCCCCAACGCAGAGGGGCAACACAATTCCAAGCAGTGCCTGTTGTAGCCCTTGGCCAGGACTACATGCTCACCAATGTTTAGCCATTTTCCGAGAAACTTTTTTTAACATGGAAAAACAGGTTTTTTGGGAATAACGTCCGGTAGGGGAGGGGCAACTGCACAAGATTTTTAACCAAGATACTAGGCGTGGGGACGGATCAGAATCCGTTGAAATTTTGGTTCTATGTTGTTTCTATCCCGAGTTATGGCCGATTTAGAAAATTGAATTTTAAAATTTCAAAGTTGTGCCACTGGGCGAGGAAGATAGGCACAGGGATGTCCTTTGGTGTGGCAGGTTCCCCAGGCCCCCTAGACATGTGTGCAAAGTTTTGGAGTTGTAGCTCACTTACTTCATGTAGCTGCCATTGACCCCCATGTAAAATTTTGGGAAAATTTCTCTAAGTGCCGAGTCCTAAGAAAATAATTTTTCCAAAAAGTATTTAGGAGCACGTTTTAGGCCATTTGGAGTATATATGATTTTTTTTTTTTTTTTTTTTTTTTTTTACACCACTAGTTGGCGCTATCATGAATTGGAAGTTGGAATGTGGAATCTGAATGTGGAATCTGAATGTGGAATCTGAATGTGGAAGTGGAATCTGAATGTGGAATGTGGAATCTGAATGTGGAATCTGAATGTGGAATGTGGAATCTGAATGTGGAATCTGAATGTGGAAACTGGAATCTGAATGTGGAATTTGAATGTGGAATCTGAATGTGGAATGTTGGAGGGTTAGGGTTTAGGGTTAGGGTTAGGGTTAGGGTTAGGGTTAGGGTTAGGGTTAGGGTTAGGGTTAGGGTTAGTTAAGAGCAATCTGCCCACTTTTCAAAAGTGGTTTTTTGGACGTAAATTTTGAACCAGGAGGTGCAACCTCATACCGAGACCATCCTCGGATACCTTGGGACCAGGCGCATTGGCCAAAAAAGTTTGCGTCCCCCTGGTGGCGATTGTGGGACTGCAATCGCGATTTGAAAAGTTTGAAGCTCCTTAACTCCCCAACGTAGAGGGCAACACAATTCCAAGCAGTGCCTGTTGTAGCCCTTGGCCAGGACTTACATGCTCACCATTTTTAGCCATTTCCGAGAAGGGTTAGGGTATTAGGGTTAGGGTTAGGGTTAGGGTTAGGGTTAGGGTTAGGGTTAGGGTTAGGGTTAGGGTTAGGGTTAGGGTTAGGGTTAGGGTTAGGGTAGGGTTAGGGTTAGGGTTAGGGTTAGGGTTAGAGGTTAGGGTTAGGGTTAGGGTTAGGGTTTGGGTTAGGGTTAGGGTTAGGTAGGTTAGGGTTAGGGTTAGGGTTAGGGTATTAGGGTTAGGGTTAGGGTTAGGGTTGGTAAGTTAGGTTAGGGTTAGGGTTAGGGTTAGGGTTAGGTTAGATAGCGAAATCTGCCCACTTTTCAAAAGTGGTTTTTTGGACGTAAATTTGAACGCAGAGGGGCAACCTCATAACCGAGACCATCCTCGGATACCTTGGGACCAGTCGCATTGGCCGAAAAAGTTTCTCCCCCTGGTGGCGATTGTGGGTACTGCAATGGCGATTTGAAAAGTTTGAAGCTCCGTAACTCCCCAACGCAGAGGGGCAACACAATTTCCAACAGTGTTTGTGTAGCCTTGGCCAGACTACATGCTCACCAATGTTTAGCCATTTCCGAGAAACTTTTTTTAACATGGAAAAACAGTTTTTTGGGAAATAACGTCCGGTAGGGGAGGCAACTGCACAAAATTTTTAACCAAGATACTAGGCGTTGGGACGGATCAAATCCGTTGAAATTTTGGTCTATGTTGTTTCTATCCCGAGTTATGGCCGATTTAGAATGAATTTTAAAATTCAAAGTTGTGCACTGCGAGAAGATAGCACAGATGTCTTTGGTGGCAGTTCCCAGCCCCTAACATTTGAATTGATTACTCACTTATCATGTACTGCATGACCCCATGAAAATTTTGGAAATTTCTCTAATGCCGAGTCTAAGAAAAAATTTTTCCAAAAAGTATTTAGACACGTTTAGGCATTTGGTATATATGTTTTTTTTTTTTTTTTTTTTTTTTTACACCACTAGTTGGCGCTATCATGAATTGGAAGTTGGAATGTGGAATCTGAATGTGGAATCTGAATGTGGAATCTGAATGTGGAAGTGGAATCTGAATGTGGAATGTGGAATCTGAATGTGGAATCTGAATGTGGAATGTGGAATCTGAATGTGGAATCTGAATGTGGAAACTGGAATCTGAATGTGGAATTTGAATGTGGAATCTGAATGTGGAATGTGGAGGGTTAGGGTTAGGGTTAGGGTTGGTAGGGTTAGGGTTAGGGTTAGGGTTAGGGTTAGGGTTAGGGTTAGGGTTAGGTTAAGAGCAATCTGCCCACTTTTCAAAAGTGGTTTTTTGGACGTAAATTTTGAACGCAGAGGGGCAACCTCATACCGAGACCATCCTCGGATACCTTGGGACCAGGCGCATTGGCCAAAAAGTTTCGTCCCCCTGGTGGCGATTGTGGGTACTGCAATCGCGATTTGAAAAGTTTGAAGCTCCTTAACTCCCCAACGCAGAGGGGCAACACAATTCCAAGCAGTGCCTGTTGTAGCCCTTGGCCAGGACTACATGCTCACCAATTTTTAGCCATTTCCGAGAAGGGGTTAGGGTTTAAGGGTTAGGGTTAGGGTTAGGGGTTAGGGTTAGGGTTAGGGTGTTAGGGTTTAGGGTTAGGGTTAGGAGGTTAGGGTTAGGGTTAGGGGTTAGGGTTAGGGTTAGGTGGTTAAGGGTTTAGGGTTAGGGTTAGGGTTATGAGGGTTAGGGTTAGGGTTTAGGGGTTAGGAGGATTTTTTGGGATATAGGTTAGGGTGTTATTGGGTTTATAGGTGGTTAGGAGGGTTATGGGTTAGGGGTTAGGGTTAGGGGTTTAGGGTTAGGGTTAGGGTTAGGGTTAGGGTTAGGGTTAGGGTTAGGGTTAGGGTTAGGGTTAGGTTAAGAGCAATCTGCCCACTTTTCAAAAGTGGTTTTTTGGACGTAAATTTTGAACGCAGAGGGGCAACCTCATACCGAGACCATCCTCGGATACCTTGGGACCAGGCGCATTGGCCGAAAAAGTTTCGTCCCCCTGGTGGCGATTGTGGGTACTGCAATGGCGATTTGAAAAGTTTGAAGCTCCGTAACTCCCCAACGCAGAGGGGCAACACAATTCCAAGCAGTGCCTGTTGTAGCCCTTGGCCAGGACTACATGCTCACCAATTTTTAGCCATTTCCGAGAAACTTTTTTAACATGGAAAAACAGGTTTTTTGGGAATAACGTCCGGTAGGGGAGGGGCAACTGCACAAGATTTTTAACCAAGATACTAGACGTGGGACGGATCAGAATCCGTTGAAATTTTGGTTCTATGTTGTTTCTATCCCGAGTTATGGCCGATTTAGAAAATTGAATTTTAAAATTTCAAAGTTGTGCCACTGGGCGAGGAAGATAGGCACAGGATGTCCTTTGGTGTGGCAGGTGCCCCAGGCCCCCTAGACATGTGTGCGAAGTTTTGGAGTTGTAGCTCACTTACTTCATGTAGCTGCCATTGACCCCCATGTAAAATTTTGGGAAAATTTCTTTAAGTGCCGAGTCCTAAGAAAATAATTTTTCCAAAAAGTATTTAGGAGCACGTTTTAGGCCATTTGGAGTATATATGATTTTTTTTTTTTTTTTTTTTTTTTTTTTTACACCACTAGTTGGCGCTATCATGACCAAAAATTATGGGTGAGTAAGGGGGAACTCCCCGTCACTTTTTAAAAACCCTATATAAAAGGTGGAAGGAGTTGGAATTGGAATGTGGAAATGGAATATGGAGTTGGAAGGTGGAATGTGGAGTTGGAATATGGAGTTGGAAGGTGGAATGTGGAGTTGGAATATGGAGTTGGAAGGTGGAATGTGGAGTTGGTATGGGTTAGGGTTATGGGGTTAGTGGTGTTAGGGTTAGGGGGTTAAGGGTTAGGTAGGGTTAGGTAGGGTTAGGGTTAGGGTTAGGGTTAGTAGGGTTAGGTTGGGTTAGTAGAGGCAATCTGCCCACTTTTCAAAAGTGGTTTTTTGGACGTAAATTTTGAACGCAGAGGGGCAACCTCATACCGAGACCATCCTCGGATACCTTGGGACCAGGCGCATTGGCCGAAAAAGTTTCGTCCCCCTGGTGGCGATTGTGGGTACTGCAATCGCGATTTGAAAAGTTTGAAGCTCCTTAACTCCCCAACGCAGAGGGGCAACACAATTCCAAGCAGTGCCTGTTGTAGCCCTTGGCCAGGACTACATGCTCACCAATTTTTAGCCATTTCCGAGAAACTTTTTTTAACATGGAAAAACAGGTTTTTTTGGGAATAACGTCCGGTAGGGGAGGGGCAACTGCACAAGATTTTTAACCAAGATACTAGGCGTGGGGACGGATCAGAATCCGTTGAAATTTTGGTTCTATGTTGTTTCTATCCCGAGTTATGGCCGATTTAGAAAATTGAATTTTAAAATTTCAAAGTTGTGCCACTGGGCGAGGAAGATAGGCACAGGGATGTCCTTTGGTGTGGCAGGTGCCCCAGGCCCTCTGAATGTGGAATCTGAATGTGGAATGTGGAATCTGAATGTGGAATCTGAATGTGGAAACTGGAATCTGAATGTGGAATTTGAATGTGGAATCTGAATGTGGAATGTGGAGGGTTAGGGTTAGGGTTAGGGTTAGGGTTAGGGTTAGGGGTTAGGGTTAGGGTTAGGGTTAGGGTTAGGGTTAGGGTTAGGTTAAGAGCAATCTGCCCACTTTTCAAAAGTGGTTTTTTGGACGTAAATTTTGAACGCAGAGGGGCAACCTCATACCGAGACCATCCTCGGATACCTTGGGACCAGGCGCATTGGCCAAAAAAGTTCGTCCCCTGGTGGGGGGGGGGGGGGGGGGGGGGGGGGGGGGGGGGGGGGGGGGGGGGGGGGGGGGGGGGGGGGGGGGGGGGGGGGGGGGGGGGGGGGGGGGGGGGGGGGGGGGGGGGGGGGGGGGGGGGGGGGGGGGGGGGGGGGGGGGGGGGGGGGGGGGGGGGGGGGGGGGGGGGGGGGGGGGGGGGGGGGGGGGGGGGGGGGGGGGGGGGGGGGGGGGGGGGGGGGGGGGGGGGGGGGGGGGGGGGGGGGGGGGGGGGGGGGGGGGGGGGGGGGGGGGGGGGGGGGGGGGGGGGGGGGGGGGGGGGGGGGGGGGGGGGGGGGGGGGGGGGGGGGGGGGGGGGGGGGGGGGGGGGGGGGGGGGGGGGGGGGGGGGGGGGGGGGGGGGGGGGGGGGGGGGGGGGGGGGGGGGGGGGGGGGGGGGGGGGGGGGGGGGGGGGGGGGGGGGCCTAGACATGTGTGCGAAGTTTTGGAGTTGTAGCTCACTTACTTCATGTAGCTGCCTTTGACCCCCATGTAAAATTTTGGGAAAATTTCTCTAAGTGCCGAGTCCTAAGAAAATAATTTTTCCAAAAAGTATTTAGGAGCACGTTTTAGGCCATTTGGAGTATATATGATTTTTTTTTTTTTTTTTTTTTTTTTTTTTTACACCACTAGTTGGCGCTATCATGACCAAAAATTATGGGTGAGTAAGGGGGAACTCCCCGTCACTTTTTAAAAACCCTATATAAAAGGTGGAAGGAGTTGGAATTGGAATGTGGAAATGGAATATGGAGTTGGAAGGTGGAATGTGGAGTTGGAATATGGAGTTGGAAGGTGGAATGTGAGTTGGAATATGGAGTTGGAAGGTGGAATGTGGAGTTGGAATATGGAGTTGGAAGGTGGAATGTGGAGTTAGGGTTAGGGTTAGGGTTAGGGTTAGGGTTAGGGTTAGGGTTAGGGTTAGGGTTAGGGTTAGGTTAAGAGCAATCTGCCCACTTTTCAAAAGTGGTTTTTTGGACGTAAATTTTGAACGCAGAGGGGCAACCTCATACCGAGACCATCCTCGGATACCTTGGGACCAGGCGCATTGGCCGAAAAAGTTTCGTCCCCCTGGTGGCGATTGTGGGTACTGCAATCGCGATTTGAAAAGTTTGAAGCTCCGTAACTCCCCAACGCAGAGGGGCAACACAATTCCAAGCAGTGCCAGTTGTAGCCCTTGGCCAGGACTACATGCTCACCAATTTTTAGCCATTTCCGAGAAACTTTTTTTAACATGGAAAAACAGGTTTTTTGGGAATAACGTCCGGTAGGGGAGGGGCAACTGCACAAGATTTTTAACCAAGATACTAAGCGTGGGGACGGATCAGAATCCGTTGAAATTTTGGTTCTATGTTGTTTCTATCCCGAGTTATGGCCGATTTGGTCTGCGCATGCGCAGTAGAGTTTTGGCCCATAATATGTCTGTTGAAAGAGGGGCTCTCCCTGATTCCAAATCCGTTGAAAGTAGGTCTCTATGACCTTCTATCAGAAGTTATGGCCAAATGAGTACAAGTGAAATTGTGTGAAAATTTGACTAAGTGTGGAGTCAAAAATACTTCCCACAGAAAGTGTCTAGGAGCACGTTTTAGGTCATTTTGAGTCGTTTGGTAATGGTCTGTGGTGAAGTTTTCTAAAAACCCTATGTAAAAAGTTGGAATCTGAATGTGGAATCTGAATGTGGAATGTGGAATCTGAATGTGGAATCTGAATGTGGAATGTGGAATCTGAATGTGGAATCTGAATGTGGAATCTGGAATCTGAATGTGGAATCTGAATGTGGAATCTGAATGTGGAATGTGGAATCTGAATGTGGAATGTGGAATTGGAATGTGGAATGTGGAATGTGGAATGTGGAATCTGAATGTGGAAGCTGGGCTAGGGTTAGGGTTAGGGTTAGGGTTAGGGTTAGGGTTAGGGTTAGGGTTAGGTTAAGAGCAATCTGCCCACTTTTCAAAAGTGGTTTTTTGGACGTAAATTTTGAACGCAGAGGGGCAACCTCATACCGAGACCATCCTCGGATACCTTGG
>JAOPFK010000350.1:27500-39496 GCA_026122265.1 Ammodytes dubius
CCCTACCTAACCCAACCTTCTCGGAAATGGCTAAAAATTGGTGAGCATGTAGTCCTGGCCAAGGGCTACAACAGGCACTGCTTGGAATTGTGTTGCCCCTCTGCGTTGGGGAGTTAAGGAGCTTCAAACTTTTCAAATCGCGATTGCAGTACCCACAATCGCCACCAGGGGGACGAAACTTTTTTGGCCAATGCGCCTGGTCCCAAGGTATCCGAGGATGGTCTCGGTATGAGGTTGCCCCTCTGCGTTCAAAATTTACGTCCAAAAAACCACTTTTGAAAAGTGGGCAGATTGCTCTTAACCTAACCCTAACCCTAACCCTAACCCTAACCCTAACCCTAACCCTAACCCTAACCCTAACCCTAACCCTAACCCTAACCCTCCACATTCCACATTCAGATTCCACATTCAAATTCCACATTCAGATTCCAGTTTCCACATTCAGATTCCACATTCAGATTCCACATTCCACATTCAGATTCCACATTCAGATTCCACATTCCACATTCAGATTCCACTTCCACATTCAGATTCCACATTCAGATTCCACATTCAGATTCCACATTCCAACTTCCAATTCATGATAGCGCCAACTAGTGGTGTAAAAAAAAAAAAAAAAAAAAAAAAAAAAATCATATATACTCCAAATGGCCTAAAACGTGCTCCTAAATACTTTTTGGAAAAATTATTTTCTTAGGACTCGGCACTTAGAGAAATTTTCCCAAAATTTTACATGGGGGTCAATGGCAGCTACATGAAGTAAGTGAGCTACAACTCCAAAACTTTGCACACATGTCTAGGGGCCTGGGAACCTGCCACACCAAAGGACATCCCTGTGCCTATCTTCCTCGCCCAGTGGCACAACTTTGAAATTTTAAAATTCAATTTTCTAAATCGGCCATAACTCGGGATAGAAACAACATAGAACCAAAATTTCAACGGATTCTGATCCGTCCCCACGCCTAGTATCTTGGTTAAAAATCTTGTGCAGTTGCCCCTCCCCTACCGGACGTTATTCCCAAAAAACCTGTTTTTTCCATGTTAAAAAAAGTTTCTCGGAAATGGCTAAACATTGGTGAGCATGTAGTCCTGGCCAAGGGCTACAACAGGCACTGCTTGGAATTGTGTTGCCCCTCTGCGTTGGGGAGTTACGGAGCTTCAAACTTTTCAAATCGCCATTGCAGTACCCACAATCGCCACCAGGGGGACGAAACTTTTTCGGCCAATGCGCCTGGTCCCAAGGTATCCGAGGATGGTCTCGGTATGAGGTTGCCCCTCTGCGTTCAAAATTTACGTCCAAAAAACCACTTTTGAAAAGTGGGCAGATTGCTCTTAACCTAACCCTAACCCTAACCCTAACCCTAACCCTAACCCTAACCCTAACCCTAACCCTAACCCTAACCCTAACCCTAACCCTAACCCTAACCCTAACCCTAACCCTAACCCTAACCCTAACCCTAACCCTAACCCTAACCCTAACCCTCTAACCCTAACCCTAACCCTAACCCTAACCCTAACCCTAACCCTAACCCTAACCCTAACCCTAACCCTAACCCTAACCCTAACCCTAACCCTAACCCTAACCCTAACCCTAACCCTAACCCTAACCCTAACCCTAACCCTTCTCGGAAATGGCTAAAAATTGGTGAGCATGTAGTCCTGGCCAAGGGCTACAACAGCACTGCTTGGAATTGTGTTTTCCCCTCTGCGTTGGGGAGTTAAGGAGCTTCAAACTTTTCAAATCGCGATTGCAGTACCCACAATCGCCACCAGGGGGACGAAACTTTTTTGGCCAATGCGCCTGGTCCCAAGGTATCCGAGGATGGTCTCGGTATGAGGTTGCCCCTCTGCGTTCAAAATTTACGTCCAAAAAACCACTTTTGAAAAGTGGGCAGATTGCTCTTAACCTAACCCTAACCCTAACCCTAACCCTAACCCTAACCCTAACCCTAACCCTAACCCTAACCCTAACCCTAACCCTCCACATTCCACATTCAGATTCCACATTCAAATTCCACATTCAGATTCCAGTTTCCACATTCAGATTCCACATTCAGATTCCACATTCCACATTCAGATTCCACATTCAGATTCCACATTCCACATTCAGATTCCACTTCCACATTCAGATTCCACATTCAGATTCCACATTCAGATTCCACATTCCAACTTCCAATTCATGATAGCGCCAACTAGTGGTGTAAAAAAAAAAAAAAAAAAAAAAAAAAAAATCATATATACTCCAAATGGCCTAAAACGTGCTCCTAAATACTTTTTGGAAAAATTATTTTTTAGGACTCGGCACTTAGAGAAATTTTCCCAAAATTTTACATGGGGGTCAATGGCAGCTACATGAAGTAAGTGAGCTACAACTCCAAAACTTTGCACACATGTCTAGGGGGCCTGGGGAACCTGCCACACCAAAGGACATCCCTGTGCCTATCTTCCTCGCCCAGTGGCACAACTTTGAAATTTTAAAATTCAATTTTCTAAATCGGCCATAACTCGGGATAGAAACAACATAGAACCAAAATTTCAACGGATTCTGATCCGTCCCCACGCCTAGTATCTTGGTTAAAAATCTTGTGCAGTTGCCCCTCCCCTACCGGACGTTATTCCCAAAAAACCTGTTTTTCCATGTTAAAAAAAGTTTCTCGGAAATGGCTAAACATTGGTGAGCATGTAGTCCTGGCCAAGGGCTACAACAGGCACTGCTTGGAATTGTGTTGCCCCTCTGCGTTGGGGAGTTACGGAGCTTCAAACTTTTCAAATCGCCATTGCAGTACCCACAATCGCCACCAGGGGACGAAACTTTTTCGGCCAATGCGCCTGGTCCCAAGGTATCCGAGGATGGTCTCGGTATGAGGTTGCCCCTCTGCGTTCAAAATTTACGTCCAAAAAACCACTTTTGAAAAGTGGGCAGATTGCTCTTAACCTAACCCTAACCCTAACCCTAACCCTAACCCTAACCCTAACCCTAACCCTAACCCTAACCCTAACCCTAACCCTAACCCTAACCCTAACCCTAACCCTAACCCTAACCCTAACCCTAACCCAACCTAACCCTAACCCTAACCCTAACCCTAACCCTAACCCTAACCCTAACCCTAACCCTAACCCTAACCCTAACCCTAAACCCTAACCCTAACCCTAACCCTAACCCTAACCCTAACCCTAACCCTAACCCTAACCCTAACCCTAACCCTAACCCTAACCCTAACCCTAACCCTAACCCTAACCCTAACCCTAACCCTAACCCTAACCCTAACCCTAACCCTAACCCTAACCCTAACCCTAACCCTAACCCTAACCCTAACCCTAACCCTAACCCTAACCCTAACCCTAACCCTAACCCTAACCCTAACCCTAACCCTAACCCTAACCCTAACCCTAACCCTAACCCTAACCCTAACCCTAACCCTAACCCTAACCCTAACCCTAACCCTAACCCTAACCCTAACCCTAACCAACCCTAACCCTAACCCTAACACCCTAACCACCTAACCTAACCCTAACCCTAACTAACCTAACCCTAACCCTAACCCTAACCCTAACCCTTGGAATTGTGTTGCCCCTCTGCGTTGGGGAGTTAAGGAGCTTCAAACTTTTCAAATCGCCATTGCAGTACCCACAATCGCCACCAGGGGACGAAACTTTTTCGGCCAATGCGCCTGGTCCCAAGGTATCCGAGGATGGTCTCGGTATGAGGTTGCCCCTCTGCGTTCAAAATTTACGTCCAAAAAACCACTTTTGAAAAGTGGGCAGATTGCTCTTAACCTAACCCTAACCCTAACCCTAACCCTAACCCTAACCCTAACCCTAACCCTAACCCTAACCCTAACCCTAACCCTAACCCTAACCCTAACCCTAACCCTAACCCTAACCCTAACCCTAACCCTAACCCTAACCCTAACCCTAACCCTAACCCTAACCTAACCCTAACCCTAACCCTAACCCTAACCCTAACCCTAACCCTAACCCTAACCCTAACCCTAACCCTAACCCTAACCCAACCCAACCCTAACCCTAACCCTAACCCTAACCCTAACCCTAACCCTAACCCTAACCCTAACCCTAACCCTAACCCTAACAACCCTAACCCTAACCCTAAAAATTGGTGAGCATGTAGTCCTGGCCAAGGGCTACAACAGGCACTGCTTGGAATTGTGTTGCCCCTCTGCGTTGGGGAGTTAAGGAGCTTCAAACTTTTCAAATCGCGATTGCAGTACCCACAATCGCCACCAGGGGGACGAAACTTTTCGGCCAATACGCCTGGTCCCAAGGTATCCGAGGATGGTCTCGGTATGAGGTTGCCCCTCTGCGTTCAAAATTTACGTCCAAAAAACCACTTTTGAAAAGTGGGCAGATTGCTCTTAACCTAACCCTAACCCTAACCCTAACCCTAACCCTAACCCTAACCCTAACCCTAACCCTAACCCTAACCCTAACCCTAACCCTAACTCCACATTCCACCTTCCAACTCCATATTCCAACTCCACATTCCACCTTCCAACTCCATATTCCAACTCCACATTCCACCTTCCAACTCCATATTCCATTTCCACATTCCAATTCCAACTCCTTCCACCTTTTATATAGGGTTTTTAAAAAAGTGACGGGGAGTTCCCCCTTACTCACCCATAATTTTTGGTCATGATAGCGCCAACTAGTGGTGTAAAAAAAAAAAAAAAAAAAAAAAAAATCATATATACTCCAAATGGCCTAAAACGTGCTCCTAAATACTTTTTGGAAAAATTATTTTCTTAGGACTCGGCACTTAAAGAAATTTTCCCAAAATTTTACATGGGGTCAATGGCAGCTACATGAAGTAAGTGAGCTACAACTCCAAAACTTCGCACACATGTCTAGGGGCCTGGGGCACCTGCCACACCAAAGGACATCCCTGTGCCTATCTTCCTCGCCCAGTGGCACAACTTTGAAATTTTAAAATTCAATTTTCTAAATCGGCCATAACTCGGGATAGAAACAACATAGAACCAAAATTTCAACGGATTCTGATCCGTCCCCACGCCTAGTATCTTGGTTAAAAATCTTGTGCAGTTGCCCCTCCCCTACCGGACGTTATTCCCAAAAACCTGTTTTTCCATGTTAAAAAAAGTTTCTCGGAAATGGCTAAAAATTGGTGAGCATGTAGTCCTGGCCAAGGGCTACAACAGGCACTGCTTGGAATTGTGTTGCCCCTCTGCGTTGGGGAGTTAAGGAGCTTCAAACTTTTCAAATCGCGATTGCAGTACCCACAATCGCCACCAGGGGACGAAACTTTTTCGGCCAATGCGCCTGTCCCAAGGTATCCGAGGATGGCTCGGTTAGGTTGCACCCTACTGCGTTCAAAATTTACGCCAACAAACCACTTTTAAAGTGGCAGATTGCTCTAACCTAACCCTAACCCTAACCCTAACCCTAACCCTAACCCCTAACCCTAACCCTAAACCCTAACCCTAACCCAACCCTAACCCTAACCCAACCCTAACCCTAAACCCTAATCCCTAACCCAACCCTAACCCTAACCCTAACCCAACCCTAACCCAACCCTAACCCTCCATATTCCAACTCCACATTCCCCTTCCAACTCCAATTCCAACTCCACATTCCTTCCAACTCCATATCCAACCCACATTCCACCTTCCAACTCCTATTCCAACTCCACATTCCACCTTCCAACTCATATTCCAACCCACATTCCACCATCAACTCATATTCCAACTCCACATTCCACCTTCCAACTCCAATTCCATTCCACATTCCAATTCAACTCCTTCAACCCTTTAAAGAGTTTTTAAAAAGTGACGGGATTCCCCCTTATCACCCATAAATTTTGTCATAAGCGCACTAGTGGTGAAAAACAAAAAAAAAAAAAAAAAAAAAAATCATATATACCTCCAATGGCCTAAAACGTGCTCCTAAATACTTTTGGAAAATTATTTTCTTAGGACTCGACTTAAGAAATTATTCCCAAATTATATGGTCAATGGCAGCTACAAGAAGTAAGAGCTACAACTCCAAAACTTCGCACACATCTAGGGGCTTGGGCACCTGAACAAGCCAAAGGACATCCTGTGCTTATCTCTCGCCAGTGCAAAACTTTTGAAATTTAAAATTCAATTTTCTAAATCAGGCCAAATCTCGGATAAAACAACATGACCACAATTTCAACGGATTCTGATCCGTCCCAACGCCTAGTACTTGGTTAAAAATCTTTGCATCCCACCCCTAACCGACTTACTCCAAAAAACCTTTTTTTTCCATGTTGAAAAAGTTTCTCGGAAATGGCCTAACAAATGGTAGCATATCCTGGCCAAGGCTACAACAGGCACATGGAATTGTCCCCTCTGCTTGGGAGTTAAGGAGCTTCAAACTTTTCAAATCGCCATCATACCCCAATCCCAACCAGGGCACGAAACTTTTTCGGCCAATGCCCTGCCCAAGTACCGAGGATGTCTCGCATAAGTTGCCCACTGCTTCAAATTACACAAAAAACCACTTTAAAATGGCAATTCTCCTAACCTAACCTAACCCTAACACCAACCCTAACCCTAACCCTAACCCTAACCCAAACCCTAACCCTCATATTCAATCCACATTCCACCTTCCAACTCCAATTCCAACTCCACATTCCACTTCCAACTCCATATTCCAACTCCCATTCCCTCCAACCATATCATTTCACATCCAATTCCAATCCTTCACTTTATAAGGTTTTAAAAAAGTGACGGGGTTCCCCCTTACTACCAAATTTGGTATGAGCCAACTATGGAAAAAAAAAAAAAAAAAAAAAAATCATATATACCAAAGGCCCAAAACGTGCTCCTAAATTTTGGAAAATTATTTTCTAGACTCGCCTAAAATTTTCCCAATTTACTGGGTCATGCATACATAAGTAAGTGACACAACCCAAAATTCGCACACTGTTGGGCCGGGCACTGCCACACCAAAACATCCCGTCCTATCTCCGCCCATGGCACAACTTGAAATTTTAAATTCAATTCTAAATCGGCCATACGATAGAAACACATAACCAAAATTCAACGGATTCTATCCCCCACTCTAGTTCTGGTAAAAATCTTGTCATTGCCCCTCCCTACCGACTTTCCAAAAAACCGTTTTCCATGTAAAAAAATTTCTCGAAATGCAAATGGTAGCATAGTCCTCAAGCTACAACAGCACTGCTTGGAATGTGTCCCTCTGCGTTGGGGAGTTAAGGACTAAATTCAATCGCGATGCAGTACCACAATCGCCACCAGGACGAAACTTTTTCGCCAATGCGCCTGGTCCCAAGGTATCCGAGAGGTCTCGTAGAGGTGCCCCTGCGTTCAAAATTAGTCCAAAACCACTTTTAAAGTGGCAGATGCTCTTAACTAACCCTAACCTAACCCTAACCCTAACCCTAACCTAACCCTACCCAACCTAACCAACCCAACCCACCCCACTTCAACTCCATATTCCAACCCACTTCACCTTCCAACTCAATCCAACTCACATTCACCTTCAATCATATTCCTTTCCATCAATTCAACTCCTTCCACTTAAGGTTTTTAAAAATGACGGGATTCCTCTTACCCCTATTTGGCATGATAGCCAACTATGTGTAAAAAAAAAAAAAAAAAAAAAAAAATCATATATACTCCAAATGCCTAAACGTGCTCCTAAATACTTTTTGGAAAAATTATTTTCTTAGGACTCGGCACTTAAAGAAATTTTCCCAAAATTTTACATGGGGGTCAATGGCAGCTACATGAAGTAAGTGAGCTACAACTCCAAAACTTCGCACACATGTCTAGGGGGCCTGGGGCACCTGCCACACCAAAGGACATCCCTGTGCCTATCTTCCTCGCCCAGTGGCACAACTTTGAAATTTTAAAATTCAATTTTCTAAATCGGCCATAACTCGGGATAGAAACAACATAGAACCAAAATTTCAACGGATTCTGATCCGTCCCCACGCCTAGTATCTTGGTTAAAAATCTTGTGCAGTTGCCCCTCCCCTACCGGACGTTATTCCCAAAAAACCTGTTTTTCCATGTTAAAAAAAGTTTCTCGGAAATGGCTAAAAATTGGTGAGCATGTAGTCCTGGCCAAGGGCTACAACAGGCACTGCTTGGAATTGTGTTGCCCCTCTGCGTTGGGGAGTTAAGGAGCTTCAAACTTTTCAAATCGCGATTGCAGTACCCACAATCGCCACCAGGGGGACGAAACTTTTTCGGCCAATGCGCCTGGTCCCAAGGTATCCGAGGATGGTCTCGGTATGAGGTTGCCCCTCTGCGTTCAAAATTTACGTCCAAAAAACCACTTTTGAAAAGTGGGCAGATTGCTCTTTAACCTAACACCTAACCCTAACCCTAACCCTAATCCCTAACCCTAACAACCCTAACCCTAACCCCTAACCCTAACCCTAACCAAAAACCCTAACCTAACCCTAACCCTAACCCTAACCCTAACCCTAACCCTAAACCCAACCCTACCCTAACCAACCCAACCTCCTCCTATTCCAACTCCACATTCCACCTTCCAACTCCATATTCCAACTCCACATTCCACCTTCCAACTCCATATTCCAACTCCAATTCCACCTTCCAACTCCAATTCCAACTCACATTCCACCTTCCAACTCCATATTCCAACTCCACATTCCACCTTCCAACTCCATATTCCATACTCCACATTCCACCTTCCAACTCCATATTCCATTTCCACATTCCAATCCAACTCTTCCACCCTTTTATATAGGGTTTTTAAAAAAGTGACGGGGAGTTCCCCTTACTCACCCATAATTTTTGGTCATGATAGCGCCAACTAGTGGTGTAAAAAAAAAAAAAAAAAAAAAAAAAAAAAATCATATATACTCCAAATGGCCTAAAACGTGCTCCTAAATACTTTTTGGAAAAATTATTTTCTTAGGACTCGGCACTTAAAGAAATTTTCCCAAAATTTTACATGGGGGTCAATGGCAGCTACATGAAGTAAGTGAGCTACAACTCCAAAACTTCGCACACATGTCTAGGGGGCCTGGGCACCTGCCACACCAAAGGACATCCCTGTGCCTATCTTCCTCGCCCAGTGGCACAACTTTGAAATTTTAAAATTCAATTTTCTAAATCAGCCATAACTCGGGATAGAAACAACATAGAACCAAAATTTCAACGGATTCTGATCCGTCCCCACGCCTAGTATCTTGGTTAAAAATCTTGTGCAGTTGCCCCTCCCCTACCGGACGTTATTCCCAAAAAACCTGTTTTTCCATGTTAAAAAAAGTTTCTCGGAAATGGCTAAAAATTGGTGAGCATGTAGTCCTGGCCAAGGGCTACAACAGGCACTGCTTGGAATTTGTGTTTGCCCCTCTGCGTTGGGGAGTTAAGGAGCTTCAAACTTTTCAAATCGCCATTGCAGTACCCACAATCGCCACCAGGGGGACGAAACTTTTTCGGCCAATGCGCCTGGTCCCAAGGTATCCGAGGATGGTCTCGGTATGAGGTTGCCCCTCTGCGTTCAAAATTTACGTCCAAAAAAACCCCTTTTGAAAAGTGGGCAGATTGCTCTTAACCTAACCCTAACCCTAACCCTAACCCTAACCCTAAACCCTAACCCTAACCCTAACCCTAACCCTCCATATCCAACTCCACATTCCACCTTCCAACTCCATATTCCAACTCCACATTCCACCTTCCAACTCCATATTCCAACTCCACATTCCACCTTCCAACTCCATATTCCATTTCCACATTCCAATTCCAACTCCTTCCACCTTTATATAGGGTTTTTAAAAAAGTGACGGGGAGTTCCCCCTTACTCACCCATAATTTTTGGTCATGATAGCGCCAACTAGTGGTGTAAAAAAAAAAAAAAAAAAAAAAATCATATATACTCCAAATGGCCTAAAACGTGCTCCTAAAAAATTTTTGGAAAAATTATTTTCTTAGGACTCGGCACTTAAAGAAATTTTCCCAAAATTTTACATGGGGGTCAATGGCAGCTACATGAAGTAAGTGAGCTACAACTCCAAAACTTCGCACACATGTCTAGGGGGCCTGGGGCACCTGCCACAACCAAAGGACATCCCTGTGCCTATCTTTCCTCGCCCAGTGGCACAACTTTGAAATTTTAAAATTCAATTTTCTAAATCGCCATAACTCGGGATAGAAACAACATAGAACCAAAATTTCAACGGATTCTGATCCGTCCCCACGTCTAGTATCTTGGTTAAAAATCTTGTGCAGTTGCCCTCCCCTACCGGACGTTATTCCCAAAAAACCTGTTTTTCCATTAAAAAAAATTTTTTCGAAATGGCTAAAATTTGGGACGTAGTCCTGGCCCAAGGGGTACAAAAGGCACTCTTGGGAAATTTTGTTGCCCCTCTGCTTGGGGGTTACGGGGCTTCAAACTTTTCAAATCAGATTGCAGTACCCACAATCGCCACCAGGGGGGCAAACTTTTTTTTGGCCCAAAGCGCCTGGTCCCCCCAAAGGAATCCCCAGGATGGTCCCTTGGTAGAGGTTTCCCCTCGCGTTCAAAATTTTTCTCCAAAAAAACACTTTTGAAAAGGGGCAGATTTTCTCTTAAACCAACCCAACCCAACCCTAACCCTAACCCTAACCCAACCCCAACCCTAACCCTAACCCAACCAACCCAACCCCAAAAACCCCAACCCTAACCCTAACCCTAACCCAACCCAACCCCAACCCAACCCAACCCTAAAACCCTTTTCCCCAAACGCGATTTCAGTACCCACAATCGCCAAACCCGGGGAAAGAAACTTTTTCGGCCAATGCCCGTCCCAAGTATCCAGGGTGGCCCCCGGTAAGGGTTTCCCCCCTGCGTTCAACATTTTCGTCCAAAAAACCCCTTTTTGAAAAGTGGGCAATTGCTCTAACCCAACCCTAACCCTAACCCAACCCTAACCCGAACCCTAACCCTAACCCAACCCTAACCCCCTTTGAATTTCGCATATTTTCCAAAAAACAGCAAAAACGACCATTTCCAAACGAACTCAAAAGACCTAAAACTGCTCCTAACACTTTTGTGGAAAATTTTGACTCCACACTTAGTCAAATTTTCACACAATTTCACTTTTACCATTGGCCATAACTTTCTGATGGGGAAGTCAAGAGCCTACTTTTAAAGGATTTGGGAAACGAAACCCGCCTTTTTAACAGACAATTTTGGGCCAAAACTCTACGCGCATGCGCAGACCAAAACGGCCATAACTCGGGATAGAACAACAAGAACCAAAAATTTTAACGATTCCCGATCCGTCCCCCCCCCTATTTTTTGGTTAAAAATCTTTTGCATTCCCCTCCCCCCAACGACACACCATTAAAGGTCTGGGGGCCAAAAAATCCCAAAGGGAAATTGGTTCCCTTTTAAGGGCATTCCTATCCGGGGTTTTTGGCAAAAACATTCTTGGGGCCCCTCAAAGGGCGATTTACCCTAAACCTAACCCTAACCCTAACCTAACCCCAACCCAACCCTAACCCACCCAACCCTAACCCTAACCCTAACCCAACCCTAACCCTAAAAACCCCAACCCCAACCCTAACCCTCCATATTCCAACCCACATTCCCCCTTTCCAAATCCATATTCCCCCTCCACATTCCACCTTCCAACTCCAATCCAACTCCACATTCCACCTTCCAACTCCCTATTCCCTTTCCACATTCCAATTCCAACTCCTTCCCCCTTTTAATAGGGTTTTTTAAAAAAGGGGGGTTTTCCCCCCTTTCTCACCCATAAATTTTTGGTCATGAAGCGCAACTAGTGGTGTAAAAAAAAAAAAAAAAAAAAAAAAAAAAAAAACATATAACTCCAAATGGGCCCAAAACGTGCCCTAAATATTTTGGAAAAATTTTTTTCTTTGGACTCGGGACTTAAAAAAATTTTTTCCCAAAAAATTTTTCATGGGGTCAATGGGAGCACATGAAGTAAGTGAGCTACAACTCCAAAACTCGCACACAAGTCTAGGGGGCCTAGGCACCCGCCACAC